>MVGT01000266.1:0-18676 GCA_002174775.1 Macleaya cordata
TGTCTTCCGGTGGTGAGTTGAGTTCTTCGGAGCCTTTGTAGATTTCTTCTCTTTCAACCGAAGTGAACCGAGACTCACTAGACTCTAACTCAGAATTACAAGTGATCAACTTGAGTTAATTTTTGACACGAAATTCGACAAACATAAAACATGGACCTTTCATATTTTATTATAACAAATTACAGTATCGTACTGTTGTGAAGTAATAGTTTCATACTATTCTGTAAAGCCATTACAGTATACGGAAAATAACAATCTTAAGACAATTAGTTAAGTTATTTCAAAGTTATACTAACGTGATAATCTTTTTTTTATTATACAGAAGAAATAATGGCATCTGCAATTCAAGGCTCTGGTCCTACTCATGTTAGCCCTGCTGAGAAACCCGAAAAATTTGTGGGTTTGATTTTAAGAGATGGCAACAAAAGATGTTGTTCGATCTCACAACTCTGAATCTTCCAAGATTCCTGTATGAAGACTGTCCTTCTCTTACTAAACAAGATAAGGATACACAATCTGTTGCTGCTGTTGAAGCATGGAAATATGCTGATTTTCTTTGTAAGAATTATATTCTTAATGGTTTGGATAATTTATTGTATAATGTTTACAGTCCTATGAAAACAGCAAGAGAGTTGTGGGAATCTCTGGAAAAGAAATATAAATCTGAAGATGCCAGAATGAAGAAATTCATTATTGGAAATTTCTAGATTTTAAAATGAATGATTCTAAAACTGTTATGACTAAAGTTTCAGAATTTCAATTTATTTTACATGAACTCAAGGCTGAAAAAATGGTTACTAATGAAACTTTTCAAGTAGCTGCAATGATAGAAAAGTTGCCACCTTCTTGGAAAGATTTCAAAAATTACCTTAAGCATAAACGGAAGGATATGGACCTTGAGGATTTCATTTTGAAACTTAGAGGCGAAGAAGACAGCCGTATGGGTGAAAAGAATTTAGAGAAACAATCTCATGAATCAAAGGCTAATATAGTAGAAAGAGGCCAGAAAGTGGACAAGAAAAGAAAGCATACTATAGGTCCACGCAAACATTAAGGTTCCTTCAAAAAGTCCAAGGGCAAATGCTACATTTGCGATAAGTTTGGGCATCGTGCTAAAGATTGTCGCAGCAAAAACAAGAATGGATCTGACAACTCCAAAAAGAAGAACTCTGAAGTGAACATGACTGAAACAGAAAAGTTGGCTGCAGATATTTCAGATATGAATCTCTATGCAGTTGTTTCAGAAGTTAATCTGGTCAGCAATCCTAGAGAATGGTGGGTAGATACCAGTGCAACTCGTCACATCTGCTCGGACAAAAGGATGTTTACCAACTATCAAGCAGTGGACCATGGAGACTGTAATCCCTACTATTAATCAAGTTAACAGTTCTGCTTATATGCTTGAGTTATTTAATGTGTGGCATGAAAGGGTAGGCCATGTTAATATTCATTAAGAAAATTAATCAACATGAACCTTTTACCTAATTTTCAAATTGACACAAATCAATAATGTGAAATTTGTGTAGAAGCAAAATTAACTAGAACACCTTTTCATTCAATTAAAAGATGTACAGAACCACTTGAATTAATTCACAGTGATATGTGTGACTTAAAATTAGTACAAACCAGAGGTGGTAAAAAGTATTTCATTACTTTTATTGATGATTGTACAAGGTACTGTCATGTATATTTGCTAAGAAGCAAAGACAAAGCAGTAGAATTGTTTAAGCATTATAAAAATGAGGTCGAAAACTAACTTAATAAAAGGATAAAAATGTTAAGAAGTGACAGAAGAGGAGAATATGAATCACCGTTTGCTGATTTATGTTCTGAATATGGAATTATTCATCAAACTACTGCTCCTTATTCACCTCAACAGAATAGAATCACAGAACGGAAAAATCGTACTGTAAAAGAAATGATGAATGCATTACTGTTAAGTTCTGCGTTACCTCAGAATTTGTGGGGGGATGCATTACTTACTGCAAATTATATTTTAAATAAATTACCCCATAAGGAAATAGATAAAACACCTTATGAACTTTGGAAAGGAAAAAGGTCTTTTTTCAAATATCTTAAAGTGTGGGGGTGTTTAGCAAAAGTAGCGATTCCTACTCCTAAAAAGGTTAAGATATGACCTAAAACTGTTGATTGTATTTTCATAGGATATGCAGAAAATAGTAGTGCATATCGGTTTCTTGTACACAAATCTGAAATTACAGATATACATGCTAATACTATAATAGAGTCGAGGAATGCTTCATGTTTTGAAGATATTTTTCCTTGTAAAGAAAAACAAGAAAGGAGTTTTCTTAAAAGAACCTATGAGTCTGCTATTAGTAATGATAGCAGCAATCAAGAAAATGCAATACAAGAAAGTGCAGAAATTGTACAGGAAGAAAAAGAACCAGAACCAAGACGTAGTAAAAGGACTAAAGTAACTAAGTCATTTGGTCCTGATTTTCTAACTTTTTTGTTAGAAAATGAACCTCAAAATTTTAAAGAAGCAATGTCTTCTCCAGAAGCTTCATTATGGAAAGAAGCTGTTAACAGTGAGATAGAATCCATAATGCAAAATCATACGTGGGAACTAGTAGATCTTCCACCAGGAAATAAACCTTTGGGTTGTAAATGGATTTTTAAAAGGAAAATGAAACCAGATGGTTCCATTGACAAATACAAGGCCAGATTGGTGGCTAAAGGATTTAAACAAAAGGAAGGTTTAGATTACTTTGACACTAACTCACACGTTACAAGGATAACATCAATTCAGATGTTAATAGCTATTGCTGTATTACATAATTTAAATATTCACCAAATGGATGTTAACACTACATTTTTAAATGGTGAGTTAGAAGAAGAAATCTATATGGAACAACCCGAAGGATTTGTAGCTTCTGGGGAAGATAAAAAAAGTGTGTAAGCTTGTTAAATCACTGTATGGATTGAAACATGCACCGAAACAATAGCACGAGAAGTTTGACAATGTAATGATGTCAAATGGATTCAAAATTAATGAATGTGATAAATGTGTTTATGCGAAAAACACAGAACATAGATATGTCATTGTATGTCTCTATGTAGATGACATATTGATAATAGGTAGCAATATACATATTATTAAGGCTACAAAGAAAATGTTGTCTAGTAATTTTGATATGAAAGATTTAGGGACTGCGGACGTCATATCAGGAATAAAAATTACTAGACCATCAAATGGATTGGTTTTATCCCAATCACATTATATTGATAAAATTCTTGAAAAGTTTAACAAGAATGACAATGACATAGCAAAAACTCTTATAGATACAAATTTACATTTAGTAAAAAATGTTGGCCAAGGCGTAGCACAGTTAGAATATGTTCGAATAATAGGGAGTTTAATGTATGTTATGAACTGTACACGGCCTGACATAGCATACTCAGTCAGTAAACTGAGTAGATATACAAGTAATCCAGGAAGAGACCATTGGCGAGCAATAGTCAGGGTTCTAAGGTATTTAAGATACACTAAAAATTATGGATTACACTTTACTAGATATCCTGCAGTCCTAGAGGGATATAGTGATGCCAATTGGATTTCAGATACAAAAGACTCAAAATACACTAGTGGATATGTTTTTACAATTGGTGGTGCAGTCGTGTCATGGAAATCCTCAAAACAAACGTGTATAGCCAGATCCACAATGGAATCTGAATTTTTAGCTTTAGATAAAGCTGGAGAGGAAGCAGAATGGCTTCAAAATTTTTTAGAGGATATTCTAATTTGGCCTAAGCCTGTGCCTGGAATAAGTATACATTATGATAGCCAATCTGCAATTGGGAGGGCACAGAGTAATATGTATAATGTTAAGTCTCGACATATACGTCGAAGACATAATACCGTTAAGCAGTTGCTCTCTAATGGAATTATTACAATAAATTACATAAAATCTAAAGATAACCTTGTAGATCCGTTTACTAAAGGTTTACCAAAAGAGCAAGTAGATAAATCATCGAGGGGAATGGGTTTAGAGCCTATAAACTAATAATTTTCATAATAGAAACCCAACCTAGCTGACTAGAGATCCCAAGATCTAGGTTCAATAGGACAACATAAATTATGTGAAATTCAAAACGTAACACTGTGGAGTTTAACACTTCCAACTTATTCTTATGATGAAAATATGTGAAACAGTGTTGCCTATATTGTGTGTTAGGATAAGCTACACTTTTAATGATTCCTATATCTTAGAATACTAAGTGGAGTAAGACAGGTTACTTTTAATAGGAGATCACCTGTATGAGTGAGAAAGGGGGTCGCTTCTATGAGAATTATAAAGGTTATATTCTCTAAAAGCACTCATGAATACCAGGAGTTGTTCAGGGCCAAAATGAATACAACCGTAAGAACCAAATATGTTGAAAGGAACAGTGTGAATTCTATTGTCTCGGTTTACATAATATAGCTGAACAGTTTAAAACTTCATGTTCACTGGTTAGCTAGCAAATCTGATAATAATTTACTAGGGAAGATTCAAAGCCACAAGCTATCTCTCCTTATGCTGTAACTTTCGTTGTTTACTCTCTCTATCGCCTGCATCTTCATATTGCATTTGTTTTAGCCAATTTCCATTCATGTGGGGGATTGTTGGAAAAATCAGTCCCAACAATTTCAACTGAAAAATTAAGTGGGACCCACATCAGATTTTATAAAACTGATTTCGGGTGAATGAGAAATTAGATCCTTTATAATCTAGTTGGAAATGGAATAAATTTTGTATAGAAAGAATAGTCCCACATGGGAAAGTTGTGAGGAACTCAAGAGCCTCTTATATGCTTTAGTTAGCCTTTGGGTATGGGCCCCAAGGGGCACCCACTTTTGTGAAAGGGGGAGGACCCAAGTAAAGAACACACACACACGCGCGCGCGGTGCCCGTCCGACCGACCGACCCGACCCGACCCGGACTGGACCGGACCGGGCTGGGCAGGGTTGGGTTGGGACTTGTTCTTCTCGTGGTGGGCTTGGGCCTGGATCTCACAGCCTAAATTTATTTTTTGCCTCGGGCTTTATTTCCAATAGTTGTTTAAAGCGTATTTAATTTTTTGTGTATGTTCACTAAATTCGTGGAACCAATTTCAAACGAACCAATTCAATAGTTATGAACGAATGGGTTTATATGAACAGTTATCTCCCTATTTCGAACCATCACCTTAGTATCTATAAATAATCTTATAGTCTCTGCATTTCATTCATTCAATTTGCATCAAGTGTTTAGTGTTAGTCAAAGTTTTAGAGAGAGAGTAAACTCTGCATAATTTGGTTCGTTGCTTCCTATATTTTTGAAGTGCTGCAAGTACAAGAAGGTAAGATTATTGTATTCCTGGGAAACAAATGCCATTAATCCATCCAGCATTCGTGTGGGCCGTTAATTATCTTAAGGACATAGATTCATCTAACCTCGATCTAATTCTGTTTTCTGTTTATATTCTTCTCTTCTTCTACCCTCTCTTTTATTTTGTTTTAGAACTGTATTTTACAGTTCCATATTGTTATATTTTATTATAACATATTACAGTATCGTACTGTTGTGAAGTAATAGTTTCATACTATTCTGTAAAGCTGTTACAGTATACGAAAAATAACAATAATATTTTGAAGTTTAAAAACAAAAATAATAACTAATTTTCTCTCATACAGCTATACAAGTTTAAAAAAGACAAAAAGGTGATTGAGAAATATAATTAGGGTAAAACAGAAACTTTAAAAAGGAAGGAATGGACTAAATGGATTTAGAAAAGTTTAAAAAGAACTAAATAGATTTAAAAAGCTTTAAAAAAGGTACTTTAGTTTTATTCAAAATCTTGTGTACTAAATGGATTAAAAAAGCTATATATTGGATGTTTTGGCCATTTTTCCTTATTAAAATTCTAAAACAACTAAACTTTCTAATAATCTAATAAAATAATTCAATTTGTTTTTCATAAAAAAAAGCCCCCGTGCCTTGCACGGAGTATTAGGTCTAATAAGAGAGAATAAGAGAAAAGGAGTTGTAAACATGTAACTATATTTAGGCATTAGTAGTAGCAAACCTCTAGAAATCAATGAAAATGCTGAAACATAAATTTACATTAAAATCTGACAAAGGAAAAAGATAATTTGATCCTACTACGTAAAAGTTGTTAAAATTGTAACCGGTTGTTTTAAGTTAAGGCTAAAAACATGTCCATTTTACCATTTATTTTTAACCATTTTTTAATAAGCTTAAAGATTTTAAAATGTGCTGATTTTTTGAGAGGATAATCTCGATGGTGAAAAAAATATTCGATGGTGAAAAAAAACATCCTCGGCAAGATTCAGCTATTGCATAATCCCCATATATGAGCAAGATCTTTTTAACCCTGGGTTCAAGTCTCCACACTCTTTTATTATTTGTGAGTAAGAATTAATATTATATAGCATCTATAATTGAAAAAAATAAGGAAAAAAATATCATAACATCTCTAAGAATTTACCACTAATATTGGCATCTTGATGTATATATTACGTACATGAAAGAAAATGAAACAAACTTCAGTAGAGGATACACTTTACAATCTTATAGTAGTTGCCAATATTAGTTTTCTCAACTTCAACCTCAACATGCTATTTTTACGCTGACCCAAAAAGGATGGAGTTCCCTGTGGTATTATTTGTGATTCTCATCAAACAAATAAGTTAATTACATAAATCGATTTAAAAAAACCAACCTAAAAAAATTGCATAAATCGATTTAAAAATAAATAAATGAAAAATAATTAAGAATTATCAAACATAAATAAATGGGACATAAAAAATTTTGGGACAAAATTTTATGTCCCCAAACGAAAAACAGAAATGATTTTTAGACCGACCGTTTTACAAAATCCATGCCAGACACCTATGTGGTAGGGTGGGACCCACCACTTTTCCCCTCCCAAAAATGTTCCTAGGGGTTTCCAACTTATGTGGCTGTGGGGCCGAATATGCCACATAAGCGTCGGGCATATCTTTTGTAAAATGGTAAGTCCAAACATCACTATGTTAGAGATTCAAGAGTGTGTGTTACTGCAATTCGTAGACATTCACAAGTAGAGAAGATAGAGATAAGAGAAAGATAACAAGAACAAAGAATAAATTTAACAAAGCAAAATAAAAAGGTCGAGGCAAGGATTGGATCCTCTAGCCTTAAGACAGATTCGCCCCACACAGGTACTTATGGTTTTAAAGCGTCTATCTCCTAGGATACAACGACCTACCTTTCTCGCAGTAGTAGCACTCCAAACTCTGAGAACCAGCGAACCAAATTTTTGTGTTGAATTCTTTCTCTAACTAAACACAACAGACTCTCTAAAAATTCTTATAATGCAAGGATGATGATGATTGAATGAATGCAAATGCAATGGACTACTTGGGTTTTTATAGTTTTCAAATTATCCTTTCATAACACATTTAGTGACTCTTCTGGGGAGGTTTGTCACACTATTGATTGTGACTTTTTGCATAAATGTGCTTTAGTAACTGTTGGATAAATTGTATACATCTCTTCATCACATTAGATGTATCACTAACCGTTGGATGTTAACCCATCTCATTAGATACCTTGAAAAGGCATCAATTTGAATTATTTAAACTATTAAAGGGTGCGTGTTCTTGAAATACAATTTCTCATTCATTTGGAAACATAATTTAGGCCAATAAAAAATACACCGTTTCCAACACACTACTGAAAAAAAATAAGACAAAATTTTAAAAAGGGTAAGAGAGTAATACCTCACTATCACTTTCTCACCTACATCAATTTCCTAAACATGATCGTCAAAGAAAGCAAGGTTAGACTCGGTTGATTCTTCCTCAACTCGTTCACGACTCACATCTCCTCATTTTCTTTATAATATGGATAAAGAAAATTCCTTTAATCAAAGCAAAGTACATCAGAAATTCACAAAAGAAATGCAAAAAATAGAAATCAAAGCCCATCAACCCTCTACAAAAATATTGGAGGATAAAAAAAGCAACAGTCCTCCATCGTGCTATTGTATAATCGCATCCAATTCCTTTGAAGTTCGCTTTCTCTAAGTCCCAGAAGAACACCTATAGCTTGATGTTCCACATCTTCCATCGTTGCACCTCTTCATGGATTCAACAATTTAATTTTGGTACATATAAGGTACCGGATGTATATATTGAAGAGATCGATAATTAAATGAGATTAAATTCCAAAAATTATTGTTCAAATTTAGATGGTGATTAATTAACAATTAGTGGCCATTTAAAGAGTTTATTGGGGAAGAAAATTTAATAAGAAATAGTGGTAGAGAGAGGGTAGATGGAAGGACTGGGAGACTAAATGAGGAAAAATAATAAAAATTAATATTATATACAAAATGCAAAAATTAAATTACTTTTAAAAACATTAGTATATTTAACAAAGAGATTGAGGTGAGATAATTTGGGAGGAATTTATAGAGGGGGGGATTTTATTTAAGTTAAGAATTAATAGTACATTAAGAAAACCTTTATATTTGTTTAGTAATTAAAAGTTTTATAAGTTTTAGCTTATTGGGTGCTTAATTTTTTATTAATTAATAGTTAAACTTTGTGAGAGATTAATTAGCATAGAGAATTACATCATAATAAGGTAATTACTATTAGTAACGAGTACGATTCATTAAATTTTGGTTGTAGGCAAGGGCAATTATTATTAGTATGTTTAATTTATGTTCGCGAGGGGAAACAGGGTGTGAGTACACGTAGGTTTACAGTCGCTTGAAGGTCCGGAGAGGTTGGCATGAGTCCCTGCCTAAATCACAAGAGGTGACCGTTCAGGGATCGCATAAACATAGAATAGCAGGAGGGGTCCAGGGGAGAAGAAGGTAAGGTCCCGGAGTGGTAGACAGCGGGGAAGGAGCTTTGTGGTTATAGCGGTTGGTGTGTTTTTACACGTATCTCTCTCTGCATGTCCTAGAAGAGAGCCTTCTTTCTTTTGTGTTTGCAACTAGATTTTGTAGATCCATGTCTGGATTGCGTACGAGAGTGGGAGATCTCTAATTTTTTGCCCTTGAGACACTTGGCTTGCGTAGATTTGACAACTGTCAAAGGCCCCGAGAAGAGTGAGCATGCGGTACTTATGAACCGCTTCTCGAGACTCATCCCAGATTATGGGTAGCCTCACGCAATCGATGTTTCTAAAGTAGAGTTAGATAGAGATCCCTTTACTCGTGATTGGCTCGTTTAGTGTGCGATCCGTTGCTCCGTGCAGAAGGAGATATAGATATCGCCATGAGACATCATCTGCCTTTGCCTGTCTGGCCCTCCAGACCTTAAACTTTCATTTTTCCCTCCTTGAGCCAAGGCTTGTAGGAAGGGATGGGGTTCCACCCTAAGCTCGCGTTGAGCTGTTGTATTAGGACCACTGGGGTCGTAGGCGTGGCTTGGTTGTTGCCACATGAGCTGATGAATGAATGTCTTCGTGGTTTGGTTGTCACCATGTAGACTGGTGAGAGAGGTATCCACGTGGCTTGATTGCCGCCATATATACTGATGAGTGGATGTCCATGTGGGTGGACCAAAATCCACCTTATACATTTAGTCCCCTACAGGGAGAGGGGAAGGCTGAAAGCGTTTGCTTCTCCCTGTACTCGATCATCCGTGGTTTGGTCAGCCGAGTGTCATCCCTGTTCCTTTGTCTGAGGGGCTAATGATGTCATGTCCGTTTTTCAGGCTTATTTTTGTGGTTTAGAGCCCATACGTATATTTAATGCGATTCAGACATTTTGCAGCATGCGTCGTTTCTTTGTCAGCCGTGCTTTTTCGCGGGCTAGTGAAGACTCGGCATGTGGACTTTTTGATTTGATCTCGATTCTCTTTTTGAATCGTCCCGACAATTTGAATTTCGAACCCTGCCATCGTTTCTCTCCGTATAAATAGCAACAGGGACCCATTGCCTTTTCATTTTTGGCTTTCGTTTCTCAAAGAGGAGAAGAGAGAGAGAAAGTAGATCGTGGTGGCAGAGCAGAAGGAGCTTTTAGAAGAAGATTATCACTTTTTTCTTTGAGTTCTCTGGGAGTCTGGTTAATATGTTGAAGAAGGGGGGCTCTTCGAATCCTCACCATTTTCCTTCCGGTTCCCCCTTGGAGTCAGGGAAAAAGGGTCTTTCCTTAGCCATGGACCACTTTCACCACTAGGCTGCTACTGTCCAGGTACAAAGGATGCCCGTGGATCATCAGTTTGTCTTCCTGTCGGCGGAAGAGCATCCTTTGGAGCCTGTGGTCCTTCGGACTACGATTCAGTTTCTGCAAGAGCGCGGGATTTCTTTGCTTCTCCCATCAACTTCCATTCTCATGTTTCTCTAACCAAAGAATGGGAAGCCTGGATGAGAGACACTTTTGCCACTCTTGGTTTTATAAGGCAGCTTAAGAGTGCAAGCATCCACGACGCTATTCTCACATCGAAGATACATATTCGTTGGGGTATGCGGGGTTTGGCCGCTTTCGTAAGTTGTTGGTATATGGAGACTCATACTTTTTTTTTTGGCTTGTGGTGAGCTAACAATTACCGTCGATGATGTAGTTTCGCCTCTGAACTTGCATGCTTTTAGAAGTGTTTGTCCTAGCCGTATTTTTCTGGGTCCTGCGGAGGAGGAGTACATGACCGCTCGAGAGAGGGGAATCCAAGGTTCCAGAAAGGAGAAGGAGGCTGGTAAGTCATCCAAGCGGGCTAGTTTCTTTGGCTAGATTCGCTACTGGCACATGATAAATAAGGGGCGCAGTTCTGAAGCGAGCTTTGTGGATTTTATCGCATTGTGGCTATCTTGCCATATCTTCGAGGATGGTACTCCTTTTGATGGCATCAAGAAGGAAATGCTTCCTCTTGCATCAAACTGGCGGCCGGTGAGTCGGCACCTCTTGCAGTGATGTTTTTAGGGGGGACCTACGACTTCTTGGATAAGTTAGTGGAGCTCACTCGCACCTCCAACGGCAAGTGTATAGTTGAGAACTTTGTTTATTCCGCCTTTTTGTAAATGTTCCTTTGGGGATACGTTCGGAGGAGCTTGTGCCTGCCGAGATGGGGACACGTTCTGGGAAGCAGATCACCTCTTGTAATTTGAAGCAAAAGGTTGTAGTTCCTACCTCAGGAGTGGCGAATTCTGGTGCCAAGCATTCCTGCTCCATGGTGAGTCTTGCTTATTTTGTTTGGGATTCTTCGACACTATGTCGTTAGCCTTTTGATTTACTTGCATTTCTCTTTTCAGGCTCCTTTGGTGAAGAACAAGCATTTGCGATCTTCTCAAACTTCTGCTTCTGAAATGGTTGAGGGTCCCTTTTCAGAAGAGGACTTTTCTGAGAGCGAGGGGAGAGAGTCACGTCATGACATCTTCAGGAGAGTGGTCCTGGACGATGATGATGAAGCACCAACTGATGAGGCCGAGGTAGAGGATATTCCTCCTTTGGTTCACAAGAAAGGGAAGGGGCCTTTAGTTCAGCCAAAGGCAACTAGGGTTGAAGCTGGGGTTGAATCTTCATCAAACGTGGTTGTTGTGGACGATGAAGTTGAGTAGGTTGTGGAGGAGACTGCAGAGATCAGGGAGAGTTTGGTACAAGCGGCGCATCTTGAAGAGCTTGCTGGTGCCATGGTCCAGGTGGTAGTTTCTCCTGACGTGACTGTTGTCGATGAGCCCGTGGCTGGAGTGGCGTTAGTCCCTAATTTTGCTAGTCTATCCTCCGTTTCTCCTGACGTGACTGTTTCCGAGGAGCCCGTGGCTGGAGTAGCGTTAGTTCCCGATTCTACTAGTCTGTCCTGCATTGCTGATGTTGGTGATGGTGTTTCGGGGGTAGGTGTTTCGGTCCCTGATGACAATGTTGTTGAGGGTGGTATCTTAGTCCCCGAGAATTCTGCTGTTGATCGAGATATCTCAGTACCCGAGAATCCAGCTATTGGGGGAGATATCTTAGTCCTCGAGAATCTTGCTATTGTTGAAGTGGGTGTTGGAGTTTTGTCATCTAGTGAAGCGGCTGAGGTTACTAACTCTGCAGCCCCTTTAGGCCTTGAAGAGACAACACCTGCTGAGAGGCCCACTGATTCTCCACCCCTATGTAGAGATGGTAACGGAAGCAGGTTCGACGTTTGGAGTTCAGGGAGTAGGAAGTGGTCCTGGAGAACTATTTGACGAACCTGAGGGTGTATCTTTTGTGGGCATTTTTTATTAGGCTTCCATTCATTGGGTGGGGAAGTTTCTGGTGTTTGCTTTTTAGCAAGAGATTTACCAGAAGATCCAGTGGAAGAAAGGCTATATAGCCACTCGTACTATCTTCAAGAATTTGATATCGATGTTGGCCGCTCTTATTGTGAATTTGTTGAAGGTTGTGACAGCGATGAGCACCACCCTCCATGGTGACCTAAGTAAGACGCTGCTACAGAAGTAGGTGAGCCGTATTTCTGATGCAGAATTGGGAGGTTGCAGCGTTAAGTGGTTGCAAGATCACTTGGTTGCAGTTCGGGCAGCTTGGGAGGAGGGTCGCGCCTTGGGTAGTGTTATCGTGGCTGAAGAGCAGCCTTTGTTTCTGCTGCGTGATCGTAGAGCTGCCCTTGAGGCGGAATTGGTAGGTCCCAAAGCGAGGGCGTTGGCTGTTAGGGGGAGTTGTCTGAGATCGATAATCTCCTTCCTGTAGAGCAAGCCACGTTTGAGAGGGATGAGCAGGCCAGGGCGGCTTTCGAGAGTTTCCAAAGGTTAAGTGTGTTTGCTGGGCATTTGGATGATTAACCTCTTGGTTTTTGTTTCTGACTTGTATAGAAGTCGAAAGACTTGGGTTGTATTTTCTCCGTTTTTGTTGTTATTATGCTGACTAGACCTGTGGGTCCCTTTTTGTAATTAATCCTCTTTTTAATGCAGTTATCTTTTCGAAATCTTACGTCTTGATTATCTGTGCCGTCGTTTGAGTTCCCCTTACCGGATGTGATGGGCACATTGTCCGAGTTTTACGCGCTTAATTGCTCTGGAACTATGCCTTGGGCCCTATAAATAGGGTGCGTAAGGATGGAGAACTCCCTGTGCAATCCCTTCTTTCTCTCTTTTTTGTTGTGAGAGATGATAGACTCCTTTCTTGCGAAGTTGTCCTTGTTTTCTTCTTGTAACACCCGAGAATTTCTTTTCCATTTTTGGTATAGACTGGACCTAGGATGGGTTTAAGCCCACAGGCCCACATGGACCTTGTTAGTGGACTAATAAGGTTTAGATAGGAGTGAAGGTCCATTAGTGGATGTTATGGGGTGGAATTATCAAGTCCCTTGCCTATGTACATGTTCTGCATGCATGCATGAATTCGCTTTGCATGTGTTTAGATGGTTAATATTAGTAGTTATGTTAAGTTGAAATTATTATTTCATATAAAATTTGTTGATATCATCAGTAGTTATTATTTCATATGAGATTTGTTGATATCATTAGTAGCTGTGTTGAGTTGAAATCATTATTTCATGTGAAATATGTTGATATGAAGTACATATTAAATATATGGAAAAGGTGGATCCCACATTGAAGAAAGACCCTAGATTTCTATTATCTCATGTGAAAATATGTTAATTTGATACCTATATATAAATGTATACATTTATTTGCATATACATATACATATATATATATACATATACATATATATATGTATGTATATATATATATATATATATATATATATATATATATGCATGTGATGATTTAATTCATTGGAAAATATTCTTAGATCACACCAATTATATCGCATGCAAGATATTAATGACACAATGAACCCCACAAGTGGGGGAGACGGAGAGAGAATCGATCCAACCTCTCTCTCTTGGCACATATATTGTTACCTAAAATAACTCTATGCATGCAATAAAGATATTCATGTTATATATGAATATATATGTATATATAGTTGGTTAGTACTTGTTGATTGAAAGATATCTATACTTATGGGAAGTTTGAAAAACAATCAATGAGAATATCTTCTCAAATTGTTAGCATGTGACCAAAAAATATCAAGGAATAACTACCAAGGTTAGGATGGTATCTAAGTTAGGGAATGAATTCAAAATTTGAATTCATTTGATGAAGACTATTTTTGGTTAGCTCATTTTAAAAATATTACTAACAATAATAATATTTTCTTACTATGAAAATTATCAAGAGATGCTAACCGTTGGATTCACTTTGTGAGTCAAAATTAACTAGATAACTCAAAGATTGACATATATATGTCATAATCGATCCATTCAAGGGAGGATCAAACCAAATATAGGTTAGATCATTAAATTTCCAAAAAAAAAGAAACCAACTATTATGCATAGATGACACAAAAAAATAGAAAGATTTGTTCACCAAGTTAGAATTAAACTTATGGTGAAAATACAAACTGTAGGATTTATTTTTGATGGACATGTGTCAAGCTCTAGGTGACCTAAAACATCAAGATGTATGAACATGCAACACACACTAGCATAACATTTTGAATGAAAGGAAAAAGATGCCAAAGATGGATGAATTTTTGTAAAATGAAAGGGGGGAATGGAAAGATATTGATTTGGAGAGAGAGAGAAAAAAGGAGCTAACCTAGCTCGATCTCTACTCTCCCTCTCTCTCTTTCATTCTCCATTTGGTGAGAAGAAAAAAAAACTAGTCGATTTCTCCCCACTCCTCTAACCATCTCTCGACACACCAATATCCTCTATTAAACCTAAGCTAAGGAAGAAGAGAGGAGGAACGAGGACCCAAGAGAAAAAAAAGAAGGGGAGAAGAGATCATCACCTCTACTCAAATAGGATCGCAGTTAAGGTAGGAGGAAATTTAGTTTAAGATTATATTGCATAACTTTCTTATAATCTTATGAGTGTATTCTTATCTATATGATATGATTTAAAATAAATCTTGATGTGGATGAGTTTTATTTTAATGGCATGATGAAATATATATATGATTAAATCGACCTTATCATGGACATATATTTTCATAAACTTGAATTTGTGATTTAATACCATGATGATGTGGGTAACGTTGGATCAATATTGATTTGGTTGTTTAGTTTCATGAACTTGAATTCGTGATTTAATACCATGATGATGTGGGTAACATTGGATCAATATTGATATGGTTGTTTAGTTTCATGAACTTGAATTCGTGATTTAATACCATAATGATGTGGGTAACGTTGGATCAATATTGATGTAGTTGTTTGGCTTCATAGACTTGAATATTTTATATAGCATGTTAACATGAAGGTGATGTGTATGATTTCTAGTCGATATTCATAAGGCGAATGCATGTTAATATCGAAATAATGAATGCATGCATGTTACATAATTTTGTGTAGAAAATACACGTTGAGTGCATGATCACTTGTAAAATAAGAAGAATATATAACAAGAAACAAGAGAAACTTTGAATCTAAATGATTTGTGCCTTTGAAGCGGCCTTATGGCGATACCCCATGATGGATTCCCCACGGAAGATGATCCCGCGATCGTGGGTGGCACCCGTAACAGCTGTAAGATTTAAAAATCCTAAAGAGAATAAGCTGTCAAAGTAGACCACGCTTTTCTGGTTATAAACTGTTGCTGAATGCTTTTACATATTAAAATGTATTGTTGTAAGCTTATCAGTAAGCGTTGTGTATACTGTTCTAACATGATTTAGTGATGATTTATGCAAGATAACATGTAATGATGATCATTTTGTGATGTGGATTGTATATGTTAAATTTGGGAATGTTTTGGTCACATTTTGGTGATGATATGAATCATGATATATTGTTGTCGCGAAGTTTAAAAGCATGGCAGATTATAGTTGGAACTTTATTTGACACAAAGGTCAATTAGTACTGATGGTGAAGACTTGGAATGCACATGTGTAAGTCTTGGGGTGAATTCTCATGTTAATCTTGAAGTTTAGAAGCCTTAAAGGTTGATGCCATGTATTATGAGAAGCATGACAGATTGTACTTGGGGCTTTATATGCCTTACATGCTAATGGTTTTAAGGATACTCAAGGGCGATGCATATAGTTGTAACGACCCAAAATAATTTAATTGACCAGTCAATGTCAAGTCGAGTCAAATTGAGTCTAGTCCAATACTTTGACTATGAAACTAATTAATTATTAAAATAATTAAGCTTAGTGTTAAAATAATTAAACTTGAAATTAAATAAATGAGTTTTAGATCGGAGGATAATTGGAAGAATTGAACCGTACGAATGGATAGATCTCGAAAAGTTATCGAATTTCGACTACTCACACGCGAAAATTGGACACCAAATGAGGCCGATACGAGCCCCGTAACACAAGTTGGATCAAGGTTAAAGTTTACCCACGATTTTGACCAATCATCTCAGGTACATATGATATAGGAATATGTGTGATGTATAAAAAATTAATTTTGCAAATTATCCCTTTGTATACACTAACTTGTGTATATGGTGTGTACACAAAACTTTTACACATGCATATAACAAAGGGTTTCTCTAAAGTTTATCCTTTAGTAAGTTAAATTAGGATTCTATTCAATTCCACCGATTGGAATTGGTAAAAAAGGGAAAGGAAAGAGAATAGAAAACAGTAGAGAGTTAGAGAAAGAGAAAGGAAAGAAGAGAGAAAGAAAGAAGAAGAAAGAAGAAAAGAGAGGGAGAGTCGACGACGTCTGAGAGAGAGAGAGAGAGAGGGAAGGAGAAGAGGAAAGAGAAGAGAAGAAAAGAAGAGGATAAAGAGGATGACAATTGTGGTGATGATGACGGCGATGGCGCCGGCGATGCCAACACCGACGACGATGTTAGTAGAGAGAGAGAAGGGGAAGATGAAGATGGAGTCCATCCTTCATCCTAGCCAAAACAAATTGGCGACTTGGAGGTAAAAATTGACAATTCCAAACCCCCAATTATTAATTATCTTGTTGAATTTCTTTGAGTGGGTTTGAGTAATAGATTAGGTGTTCTAGAATAAATAGGGTCTAAAGAGGTAATTAATAATTTTCTTAGAAATAGTCTAAATTAGAGTTTTTATTTTCAAAGCTAATTGTTGTTAATTAATTTAGTTAAAAATTGGTTTTTAGATATTCAATTTACCGAAATTGATGAATTAGGGTTCATGCTAATTTTACTTAATTGAATAGAATTCTAAAACCTTCAAATATTATTCTTTTTACTGAAATTATTTTGAGTGAGTTTGAATTAGTGAAATTCTCCTTATTTTGATAGATTACTAATTATTAGGTGNGATGGAGTCCATCCTTCATCCTAGCCAAAACAAATTGGCGACTTGGAGGTAAAAATTGACAATTCCAAACCCCCAATTATTAATTATCTTGTTGAATTTCTTTGAGTGGGTTTGAGTAATAGATTAAGTGTTCTAGAATAAATAGGGTCTAAAGAGGTAATTAATAATTTTCTTAGAAATAATCTAAATTAGAATTTTTATTTTCAAAAATAATTGTTGTTAATTAATTTAGTTAAAAATTAATTTTTAGATATTCAATTTACCGAAATTGATGAATTAGGGTTCATGCTAATTTTACTTAATTGAATAGAATTCTAAAACCATCAAATATTATTCTTTTTACTGAAATTATTTTGAGTGAGTTTGAATTAGTGAAATTCTCCTTATTTTGATAGATTACTAATTATTAGGTGTTCTAGGTTATAGATAATACGTTAGTTGATTTCTTAGAGATAGATTCAACAAAGGCTGTACAACCAGGTAGTTATGTAGTTGATTAAATTAGTTTAAAGTCATTACAATTCAGATTATTTGAGTTATGATTTTGAGGAAATTAGGTCCAACCATTTTCCTAGAAATTAATGAATTTTGAAAATCCCTTATTTTGGAGTTCATCAATATTAAGATTTTAAGAGTAGAATTTTATTAGGATGGATTTCTAATATCCTTATTTGGTTATAAGGTGTTTGATACAAATTGAAGAGTTTTGAGTTAAAAGAGAGTATATTGAGTAATTTGGGTTTGGAATCCTAAAGCCCTTATTTGATTTAATAAGGTATTTTCACAGATTGAAGGTTTGTAGGCGTTAAGAGAGAATGATTAAAGGTACTTAGACCTTGTAGAAACTATTTAGGTTAGAGTTTAGATTATCAAATTGTTTTGTATGAGATTAATGTGAATAGTTAGAAATTCTGAAGTGAATTGAATATATTATTTACAGTTGAGAGTTTGTACTAGGACCAATGCATTGATTGGAGGCAAACAAAGCGATAAAGAGCTAGCCTCGCAGGAATTGAGGTAGGAACTTATAAATACTCTCTTGTAGCCATTAAAGTACTTTCAATGCTTTTAATAGGGTTTAGATTTATAAATCAAATGTAATTATTTTGTAAAGCATGCATGATTTATTTGTGATGTCCTATTGATGTGAAAATGATTTTCTAAAAGTATAGTTTTAAATAGTAATGTAAAACAGTAATATTTATTTTTAAAATAACTAGATTCTAATAATTATATATAGGGGTTTTGTGATTTTAGTCCCTATTTTTATAACCCTTATGTTTTTAATCCCTTGGATTAAAAACATTTGTGAATTTAGTCCTTAGTTTTTAAAAAGACAATACTAACCTTTAAAAATATTTTATTCCAAATATATCCCATATCTAAAAATCATTAACGGTCGACTTCATCACTCCGGCGACCGGCGACCGGCGACC
>MVGT01000266.1:19425-51854 GCA_002174775.1 Macleaya cordata
GGCTTTCCCCAGAATAATATTAGATGGGAGATCACAACATGTACATGGATGTTAGTTTTTATAGGAAAAAGTATTTTCTACTACTAAAACTTATAGTATTATAATATATATTTTTAAGTGATCCGAAAATGGACTTGTAATGCCTACACGAGCAAATCATTGAAGTTTTCCTAAAAACAATGATTTGTACCGTATTTTCATTATGTTTTCCTGTCTCATGACAGGAATTAGACTCTCATGATATAGGAAAACTATTGAAATCTAGGTTATTCTATTTTTCTTTTTGGAAAGCCTTGTTTGGAGAGGTACGTGTATGATTCTAGAAATGTTGAGGTTACATGCTACCTAGATTAGGCGAAGACTTGAGGAGCGTAACAACTCCTGGATTATTTTAATGATCATTAAGATGTCTGCACGAGTCAAAAAGCTGACCATCGTGACAACGGCTACATCGGCAAATTATTGTCAAAGGTCCACCTGAACCCAAATCATGAGCCAGCGTCCTTCTCACAAAAACGATAAATCAGTCGCTCAGTCGGAAATCAGGAACTAACGATGGGGTTCTACATCGGTTAAGTTGGAACACGATTTTGCTCACTGACTAGGAGCTGAAAAATTTAGTCGTGGCCTCTTCACTCTAAGATGATTACACTACGCAGTATTATAATGGTGAGATGTTGTTAGTTTGTCTATACTTGTATGAGTAAGTGAATGGTTATCGGTTTATGTTGTAGTAAAGGTATCAAATGCTTTTACATTACTGTATTATGATTTCTCGATTTTCTTCAAAGCCTGCATTGTCTTAAATTCATATTAGTGACTACCTGTTAGTATTATAAGTTCTCACTGGGCTTTTTGCTCAGGAAATCGAGGAGACAATGGATGATTGGATGTTGAGTCATTTGAGGAGGCAGGTATAGGGAGAGTATTTACCTCAGGTTTATTATACTTGAGGTGTTGTAATTATTTATTTGTGATACAGTTTGTTTTACTTGCTTTATATATATTTTTTAGCTATATAATATAAAACAAACACACTTCTGTTTATATTGTATCACTTAACAAACCTTATCTATGTATTATTTTTATCGGCAGAGAGAAGTATCGGTTTAGAATTATTATTTGAATCCAACCTAGTGGATGACTAGTATTTTATACTGATGAATAGGTTGATTGGACATGATGAGATGTTATGGATGAATAGAATTGATATAGAAATCTTATTTATGGATAAATCATCTCTTCTACAGGTTTATGACAGGTTTCAGACCCTAAAAATACAGGGGGAACTCTGGCAAATTTTTCGTTGGGCCTAACCATTTTTAGAGGTGATTAAAGTTCTGACGAACTAGATTAGCTTGACTCTGATTTAGGTTCATAAACCTCTATTTAGGTTTGTTTTAGTACTGTTTAATCACCTGGTATAGTAAACATAACGCCTTGAGATGCGATTCAATCTCCTAGAGATTTGAGTTTTAAATTGGGGCGTTACAATAGTAGCCTTTGTAAGTTACCTAGAGTCATGTTTAAGTCATGTAGGGTTAGAAAGAATTTGAAGAGAAAATATATCATGCATTCATGTGTCGTAGGCAAGGTGGGTGGAGAATGTACCTCGGACATCAAGTGTCGGTTGAATGGGTATGTTCTTGCGATGGTATTTCTCTTACAAAAAAAAATGGAGGTTCATAGTGAACTGTACACGTTAAAAACATTACCCTCGAGGGTAATAATTCGATAAGAGTCATTAGGAAGGATAGTGAATATGTATATATATATATATATATCTATTTAATTAAACCTCTCGGTTTACCATAAATGAACTACGACAGGCTTGATCCCGGAATGGGTACGTAGGCAGCCGTTATGCGGTTCAGCTTAAGAATACAGTAAATTACTTGTTATTACTGTTGGCTATGGTTACAAGAATGCAGTAAGTTATAATGATGTTTTCTTTTAAAAACAAAACAAAAGGTGCATTGGATAATATAGTTAATTATGCTGAGGCATTTCAAAGTATTGATCTTCAGAGTGAATTAAACCAAATGAATTCACACATAGTGGGGAGTGGTTATTGCTTGGTTTAGCTATGAATATAAACCTTTCTTAAATGCTTTGGAAACTACGATGAGGTTTTGAAGATTTAATTTTACTCACTCCCTTTTTAATTATGCATAATTGTGAACCGTACTTATAAAATTAAACATGTTTTGAAGTTTAAGAACTCACATAATAATTTGAAAACTCATAAAAGAATTTTCTAAAAATAAAGGCGCATAACTCTGTAAAGTTTCACTACTGAGGGGCTTGTGAAATCCTAAGTTCTGCACCTTTGAACCCGAATTTTGTGGGTTGAGGATGTACAAAAGTTACACATTGTCTGTAATAACCTCAATTTCTATATAAAACCATCATGTATAGGATTTTCTTCAAACATGAAAGTTGTAGCCTTGATGTTTAAATTTAGTAAAATTTTACTATACTGATTTTGGATTTGTACATTGAAAGTAATGATCAAATCACTACTGCTGATGCAAACTTAGACGGATTATGATCTTATGTCTATGCATGGTTTGCTTATTTCTGTCCGGTGGAGAACCCTTGGTTTCAAAAGTAATTTCTTAGATGTATAAAGTAAACCATATTGCATGTATGAAGCTTTTCAAAAAAAAAAATTACTCAGGATTTTTCTCAGCGGACTTGAGTTGACCTTAGAATCCAAAATGGAAGAATTGATTCCATGAACACTCCTCGTGTTAAAGACCTTTTCTTTTTCTTACCTTTCCTAACGTAACGGACCTTGGACTCGGGTGATGAGTCAGTTCACGGGTTCCGAGGGCCAGGGCATTACACTTCCGTTCCTTGGGTTCTCCGGCACCGAGTCTGGTCGGTGGAGTTTGGCGAGTTGGAGGAAGGTCCAGGTGCATTGGACAGTAGTCTGGTGATGGGTTTTGTGATCCCACATCACCCCTAGTCGTACCTGTTTACTGACAAAGCCAGCATCAGTGTCCAGGCTCGTCGGGTTTGTAACCCCTTTGCGCCGTTGCAGCGGCGTTTCAGGGTTTGTCCTAGTCGAGCCTCTTCCTAGAAGAGAGAGGTGGCAGCGGTGGCGGTCGCGTTGGTCGGCATTCTGAGCTGGAGTCGGAAAGGGACCCGCTGCTACTAGGTTAGCAAACCTCCCTGGGCCTATTGCTGGGTCGTCCTGGCCATTTTGTGCCAACACCGTAGAAGAAGATGGGCGGGGCAGGCAATGCCCGTTTGCTTCCAGAGCTGTACAAGTCTGTAATCTTGGGCCCTGCCTCGCGTGGTCTCGTCTGCCACTTCTTGTTCTCAAGTCAACTTTGCTTCTAACGCCGAGACTGGAGTCGTCGGCCAAAGGTTTCAACCGTCGAAGCTTTTGTACTGGAGTATGTACTTTCAGAGTTTTGATGTCTTATTTTGATTGTTTGTATCGAGCCTGTTGCTTTTGGACTGAAAGTTTGTACTTTGGCAGTCCTACTTTGTATCTTGGATTCATAGAATAAAAGCTCATGTTTCGTTGACCATTTGTTGATTCTCCTTTTTCTACTTTGTCTTACATTTGACCTGCGTTGTTTTGTACTTCTCTATGAAGCTTTTGCTTGTTTCAGGCTGAGTTGCCCTTTTAAAGTAGAAGTTGGCTTTATTGAAAGGTGTTCTTCGTCTTGAGGTTGGGCCTCAGGCCCAGCCTTTGCCTTTGGGGCAATGCTGTATTTCTGACAGAAGTTGACCCTATTCGGTTATGGGCCGTAACTCGAAAGTGAGTTATTGGCGAAGTACCTATTTTCAGAGTAGATCAAGGTTGTACTTTGTTAAGGTTTGGGCCTTGCTAAAAGGCGGGTCCCATTATAAGGTTAAGCCCTAATCGAAGTCCTTGGTACCAGGTAGGTTCCTGGGTAGAGTTAGACTTTACTGAGTTTAAGGCCTTGCTGGAAGGCAGACCCTAGTACGGGGTCAAGTCTTAGTCGAAGTCCTTGTTATCAGGGAGGTTCCTGGGTAGAGTTCGATTTTACTGAGTTTGAGGCCTTGCTGGAAGGCCGACCCTAGTACGAGGTCAAGTTTTGAGTGCTTCCTGGTGAAAGCCTTTGTTGCTGGGAGCGCTTCCCAGGCTTTGTTGGTTTTCAAAGCCAAGGTCTGATTTATTTATGGTTAGTTTCTAGGTGAAGCCCTTGGCACTGAGAGCTGTTGTCAGGCCAAGTTATTATTCGAACCCTAAAGGTAGTATTGAGTTGAAGTATTGAACGTTTATGCAAAGCTTGTAGTAGGGGGCGCGAGACTCCTGGCAAAGTCGTACTTCGAGCAAAAGCGGGTCTTAGCGAGAGTCGTTGTTTGGTGCTTCAGTGAAGTTTTTAGCAGTAAGTGCAAGGCCCCTGGCAAAGTTGCGCTTCGGGCCTTAATAGTTCTAATTTGAGTGGTGTGGTTGGGTGCTTCAGCGAAGTCTTTAGCAATGAGCGCAAGGCTCCAGACAAAGTTGCACTTCGGGTGAAAGCGGACCTCAACGAGATGCGTCATTGGGTACTTAAACGAAGTCTTTAGTAGTGAGCGCAGGACTCCTGGCAAAGTTATACTTCGGACAAAAGTGGACCCTAATGAGGGGTGCTATTTCGACACCTAGGCGAAGTCTTTAGCAGTGAGCGCAAGGCTCTTGGCAAAGTTGCACTTTAGGCGAAAGTGGGCCTCAACGAGGAGTATCCTTGGGTGCTTAAGCAAAGTCTTTAGTAATGAACGCAGGAATCTTGGCAAAGTTGCATTCGAGCGAAAGTGGACCTCAATGAGAGGGGTTATTTTGGGTTGCACTGATTTAAGAGAAATGAGCCGTGCATTTTCTTATTAACTAGTTTAGTGCTTCGAATACAATTTGTTGATTTACAGTTTAGAAAGTATGTCAGCACTTGTAAAAACAGAGGAAAAGTATTTGAAAGAAGTTCAAATCACATACTTTTGTTGGCAGGGCCCGTTGACTCTTTGCTCTAGTCAAAGCTGGTCTTACCCATAGTAGTGTTTCAGCCATTTGGCATTATAGAGCGTTTTGAGCCTTTCTCCTTGCATTATTCCTAGGGTGTAGTACCCGCTTTCAGAAGCAGCAAAGAATGACGAAAGGTCCTTCCTAACTTGGGGAGAATTTCCTGGTGGGGACCCTCTGTTACACAGATTTGATTGTCCTCATGACCAAGTTCCAGACCCAGAATTCCCTTGGGCAGACCTTTTGATTATAGGCTCATGCCATCCTCTCTCTGTAAAGTGTTGAGAATTGCTCAGCTCTGACCCGCCTTTTATCTTGTAAGTCCAAGCTGAGTGTGTGTGCATGGTGCTCATCTTCAGGCGTCCACAGCATTCCGCACGAGAAAGCAATGCGAGCTGATTCCACTTTAGTTTCAGCGGGGAGTACTGCTTCGTCCCCATAGACCAGGGAGAATGGTGTCACTCCCGTGGAGGTCCGAGGGCTAGTCATGTATACCTAGAGTACGAGCGGCAGCTTTTCGTGCCAGTCTCTTTGACTCTCGTGCACGGTGCGGCCGATTATCGTGAGTAGCACCTTATTGGTTGCTTCTGCCTGTCTGTTCCCATTAAGATAGTACGGTGTGGACGCGTAGTGGCGTATCTTGTATTCCTGCATCAAGTCGGTGACCTGTTGTTTCACGAACGGGATGCCGTTGTCAGACAAAATGTACTTGGGTATCCCGAAGCGGTACAGGATGTATTCTTTGATAAATTGGGCTATCACACTCCCAATCGCACTTTTGAGGGGGATCACATCAACCCATTTGGTGAAGTATTCTATGGCAGTGATGATCCAAATGTGGTTCTTGGATGACTTCGGGTGAATGGTGCCGACGAGGTCAAGTCCCCAACATTAGAAAGGTCATGGTGATATAATGGAATGTAAAACCGTAGAAGGGGCATGGATGAGGTTACCATTTTTTTGGTGTTTCTTGCACACTTACGCGTGTGCCATGGCGTCCTCCTCCATGGTAGGCTAGTAGTAGCCAATGTCATATGCCTGTTGGTACAAACATTGAGGCCCTGGTGTTCCCGCTCGTGCAACTCCCGGAGGACCGTGTTCGCTTCGGATGTTCCCATATACCTTAGTGGTTGCCTCCCAAAGCTCATACCGTAAAGTGCACCATCCTAAAGTACAAACTTTCGAGTCCGTTTCAGTAGCTTTTGAGCGGTCTTCCTGGCTTCTGGGAGGAGGTGGTATCTGAGATAATCCAGGTAAGGTTGTCGCCAATCCACTTGCCCTTCAGCAGTCAGGACCTCCGTGTGCTGGGGTGGATTTTGGCAGGATAAACAAGCATCCTGAAGGGCTTGCGCCTGCTAGTTTATGGTTGGCCAGTAGTACCCTAAGCGCTATAGACGGTCGTTCCAAGGTCAGTCCTAGGGTTAGACTGCAGGTTGCCTCGTGGATCTACTGTAATATCTGCGCGCCTTCTTCTTCCCCGAGACATTATGCTAAAGCTCCGTCCGTCGCGCGGTAATAGAGGAACCTATGGAGTAGGGTGAACTTCTTTACGATCTTGTTGCTGATGTTCCTCTAGGTAGGGGCAAGGCTGAGTGTTGCCACTATTGGCTTTCGCCAATCTCCTTCTTCAAGAGCTTGTTCTTTCCACATCCAAATGGTTGGCATGGGGTCGATTAACTATGGTAATGCTCATTTTCTCTTGGCCCGTTGGTAGCTTGGAGGCAAGCGTAGCCAGGGCATCAGCTTGCCGGTTGGCCACACGTCCCATGTGTGTTAGAGTGACTCAGGTGAATTCCTTAACTAACTTTCGTGCTTCGGCCCTATATGCAGCAAGGTAGGGTTCCTTAAGGGCGAAAGCCCCGTTCAGTTGGCTTACCACTAATTTGGAGTCCCATTTAAACTCGATGTCCTGGACCCCCATTCCTTTTGCAAGAGAGAGACCAATGAGGAAGGCCTCGTACTCAACAATGTTGTTGGAGAAAAGAAACGCGAGTTTAAAGGAGTAAGCGAAGGATTCTCCTTGAGGTGAAGTGAGTACAATCCCGGCCCCACCTAATTCGGTCGTAGATGATCTGTCGAAACTCATTTGCCACTTATCTGCCTAAGTTGCCAAGATCATCTAGATATCCCCTGGTATGTGACCATAGAGGTCATCGGCCTCAGCTGCGGGGAATGAGGCTAGTAATTCTGCCACGGTCTGTCCCCTGATGGCTTTTGGCCTTTCGTACCATATGTCGAACTCAAACTGTAAGGTCCATAAGTTCCCTCATGGATTTTGTCAATTTGCGTGTCAAATCAAACTCAATATAGCCAATGAGAGTTTGCAAGTTGTCTCTACATTTTTAACCAATGAAGACTTATAGTGAAGGAGAGAAGACTTGTGCAAAGCTCAACTCACCACCATTGGAAGATATCTTAAGATGGGAGAAGCTTTGACAAAGGGGGAGAGATATTATCTCTACCTTCATTAAATGCTCTAAACATTCTTCAAGGTATGTATTTAGTATTTTATAAGATTCCTTGACTTGTTTTGTGAGCATGTGCAGGAAACAGGTTGTTTTATACAATCCGTGTTTTAAGTTCTATTGAGTCATGTGTAAGAAAATACGAGTTGTAATGGGGAAGGTTCTTTATACTATTTTCTTATGTATGGCTTTGTCACGAAAATGACAAAGGGGGAGATTGTTAGGTCCATGAGTTCACTCATGTCATATTTGTCGAATTTCGTGTCAAAGGTAAACTCAAGATGGTCAATGTAACTTGAGTTAGAGTTAGTGAGTCATTCGGTTCGTTGCGAAGCAAAGACTCCAAGAAGCTCAACTCACCACCGGAACTCATCTTAGGATGGTAAGTGACTTAGAAACTCAATATCATAGGTGGTTAGTTCATATTAGATCATATGAGAACCACCGGAACTCATCTTAGGATGGTAAGTGACTTAGAAACTCAATACCATAGGTGATTAGTTCATATTAGATCATATGAGAAACCACCGGAACTCATTTTAGGATGGTAAGTGACTTAGTAACTCAATACCATAGGTGGTTAGTTCATATTAGATCATATGAGAAAGTACGGAATGGCAAAAGATGTCAAAACCCCTTAAAACTAGTGTTTGAAAGAATGCTGTCAGAATACCACGGTTTTTCGGGAAACTGTGACCATTTGTACTGTGGCCAAAGGTTGGTTTCGAAACCAAGGAGGTTGGTTTCGAAACCAAAGTTGAAAAATGATGTCAGGAGGTTTTTGGTTTCGAAACCAACCATATTGGTTTCGAAACCAACCCTGAAAAATGCCAACAGATGGTTTTTGGTTTCGAAACTGACTTGTTGGTTTCGAAACCAAAGCTACAGAATGATGTTAGATGGTCTTTGGTTTCGAAACCAAACATATTGGTTTCGAAACCAAAGTTATGAAAATCATTCCAGGCCTTTTTTGGTTTCGAAACCAACCTTCTTGGTTTCGAAACCAACGCCCAGATATGTGCGATTTCAGCTGTTTCGTGAGCTGTAAAGTGATTCCTTTTCACTTTTTTGCACATTTCCTCTTAGCATATTTTAGGGGAATTATTGGTGCGTGGGGAACACCTCTAAATGGGATGAGGGATCAATGGAATGTCTCCTCATCTCCATTATTGTGTCTAGCTTTTGACCTAATACAACCTAGAGATTTCTGGGTTTGTGCTGGACATTTTGAGTTATAAATAGGGATTGAACCATCAATGTTTAATCAACCATTCACCCTATTTATCAACAAGTTCTTGGAGAGTTTCAACTCTAATTCTTTAGCTTCCAAGCTTGTTGTACATGCTTTAATCCTTCCCATTTTAACTCAAAACCTGAGTTTTGTTGCCGGTGGATTTCCGGTGGTTGAGCTTGAAGTTTCAAGCTTGTGGTGATATACTTGAGGAGTCAAGTATTGGTTCAAGGTGCGGGACTTGTGGAGTTCAAGTTGGAGACGCATCATCATCTACTAAGAGGCAAATTCGTGGATTTCGAATTTGTGGAAGAACTGTACACCGTAGCTGTTGGAGCGTAGAGGGAGTCGTAAATCGTGTCCATCGAGTGGTAAATCGGGTTGTAAGTTTTCAATAACTTTTAGTGGATTTTTGCTGGACTAGGTCCCGGGGTTTTTCCCAGTTTGGGTTTTCCTCGTTAACAAAATCTCTTGTGCATATTTCTATACTTGTTGTGAGATTGAAATATTCGATTCTTGTTCTTAATTCCGCATATTAAGAATCGAATAAGTCAATACTCTTGTTAGAGATTTTTGTTGTACTCTTATCACCTTAGTAATTTTTAATTAGGTGATAGTGTGATCCTTAACCATAGTCACATTGACATACGGTTAAATTCATTAACCGTAGGGCGAATTTAGACTTTCAATTGGTATCAGAGCAGGTTCACTTGCTGGGTTTAACAACCTAAGTGTGATCCTTGTTGTGACTTATGGAATCACAAAGAGAGGGTAGTGCAGTAAATTTACCTCCATTATTCAATGGAAATAACTATCCTTTTTGGAAAGCTAGGATGAGAGCTTTCTTAAAGTCTATAGACCAAAGAGTTTGGAGAACTATTGAGGTTGCTTGGTCTCCACCTACTATGATTGTAGGACCTAGAGACAATTCTAGAGTAGTTCCTAAACCAGAAGATCAATGGGATGCCATAGATAGTGAAGCTGCTACTAGAAATAGCAAGGCTCTCAATGCCATTTTTGCTGCTGTAACGGCTGACGAATTTCGTCGCATATCTAATTGTGAAGTAGCAAAAGAGGCATGGGACATTTTAATGGTAACCCATGAAGGTACTAGAACTGTAAAAATAGCAAAGCTTCAAATGTTAACCACCCAATTTGAAACCATCAAAATGGATGACAATGAATCTTTTGATGAATTCTATGCTAAATTAAATGAAATTGTCAACAATTCTTTTGCTTTGGGTGAATCTATTTCTAACTCTAAGATAGTACGTAAGGTTTTGAGGTCTCTTCCGGAGAGATTTCAAGCCAAGGTTACGGCTATCGAAGAGAGTAAAGATATTGATGCTATTCTTCCTGAAGAACTTGCAGGTAACTTAAAAACCTTTGAATCCAGTTTGCATCATTCAAGGACTTCAAAGGATATAGCTTTTGCAGCATCAAAGAATGTCACCTATACTGATTCAGAAGACGAGGATGATCATGGTGATAATAAGGATCTTGAGTTTCTTTTCGAAAATTTTATAGAGTTTCTTAAAGTCGAGAAAAGAAAAATTCTGAAACATGGGATTTCATCCTCAAGTAAGAGTAAGTCATTAAGTAAGGATAAAGCTCATAAGAAAAATAACAACTCTAGTGATATTCAATGTTTTAAATGCCATGGTTTTGGACACTTTTCCAATGAATGTCCCAACAAAAAGTCCAAAAGCAGGAAAAAGAGGATGGTCACTTGGGATGATTCAGTAAGTTCAAGTGACAATGAAGATAAAGCAAACTATGTGGCTTTTACCACTTCCTTGGAATCTTCTTGTGTCCACTCAGAAGATGAAATAAGTATGGAATCAGAAGATCTTCATACTGATCATATTGGAGACAAAGAAGAAACCACTAAGGCTTTTATTACCTTTGTGGAATCTTCTTATGATCTCCTTGAAGATTTATATACTGATTTTGAAGATCTTCAGGCTACTAAAGGAAGTAGTAAAGAGAACATTGAACTAATGGCTATGGCTGCATCTGTTGATCATGAAAAAGATATACAAGCTGAATCTAATGATCTTCGAAGTGATAGCGAGGATGATGTTGATCCTACAGAGTTGTTCTCAAGAATTCTTGAAAATAGTAAGAGCTTGTCAAAGGCAAACAAGGAGCTCAAACTAGAGAATTCAAGTCTTATGACTGAGAAGAATGATCTCACTCTTCAAGTGGAAGAAGCCTCTAAGAGGAAGGCAGAGGACAAAGAGATTCTTGAAGGAAAAGATAAAGAAATCAAATTCCTCAAGAATGAGCTGGTGGTGACTAATGAGAGAGTCACATCACTTCTTGAAGAGATACAAAAAATGAAGGATGAGCTAAAAGAGTCTAAAGAGATGCTCATAAAGTTCAATCATGGGTCGAATAACCTTGTCTCTATGTTGAAAGGATCGAAGAATTCGAGTGACAAGAAGGGACTCGGCTTTGATCCAAGTAAGGTTGCTAGCACCTCAACGTCGACGACCTTTGTGAAAGCTAAGACTCATCCTCCTCCTCCACAAAAGAGAGCAGTTAAGCAAGTTGACCAACAAGCTCCAAAGCAAGTTGTCAAGCAACATATCCCAAAGCAAGCTATAAAACCACAAGGTAAGCCTAAAGTTTCTAACATTAATAATGTGTGTTCTTATTGTGGTTATAAGGGACATTTGCAGAACAAATGTAGATTCTTTTTAGAAGATTGCAAAAAGTCTCATAATGTCAATCAAGATCTTTTAAAAAGAATCAAATCATTGAGTGACAAGGCTCAAGCATTGACTGGAGATATTGGAAAGCTTGACAACAACAAACAAGGTATGTATTCCTTTGGATCAAAATCTTATTCAAAGAAAAGGAAGAGAAACAAGACCAAAAAGGTTGTGCTTGAGACAACCAAACCTACTCATGTGGACTTAAATCAAATGAAGACATTTAAGAAATTCAAGGCCATATGGGTAAGAAAAAGTGATTTGGCATGTCTTGAAACTCTCACTACATACAATACTGGTAAGTCATCTAAGTACTTATTGGTTAGTGGTAGTGGTCGTACCATTACTTGATTGTTGATATTCTCACTCCTTCCCTTGTTTTGATTGCATATATAGTTGGGGTAGTTGAGTGAGTGTTCTACTAGTTTGCATTTTAGTTGATTGTTATGCATTCTAGTGTTTGTTGTATGTACTTGTAGATAAGTTCTTATTGCATTTGAACATGACATTTCATCTACTAAGTATCATACTTTACAGCATGCCCATTTATTGTCAAATCATTTTTGGGACATGTGTGTATATTTTTTTGTTTGTCATCTTGTTTCTTTGTCAATACTGAATGAAGTGTATAAACCTTTGTTATTGATTGAGAAACAAGCTACTACACAAGTAGTGAATATTGATGGTCAACCACATCAAGCAGAATTTTTTTCTGTAGGTTTGTATTCTCACTTTTCCCCTGTTTTGCATTGCATATTATTTTTGGGTTGAAAAATGAGTTTTGAAGATTAGTTTGCTTTCACAAATTGCATTCTAATACATGTATGTTTTAAGTGTTCTTCTTGTTGTTATTGGCTATCTTTTATAGAATACTTGAACATATAAGAGATTTCACAAATCTGAATTACTTTATTTTATTTTGATATAGCTTGTGAATCTCTTCTCTAAATCCATATACTCTCTTGACTGATCTATAAATCTTGTGCACATAAGAGCCTCTTGAGTAAGTGTGATTTTATCCTAGTTGAATCATTGGATGGGTTAAAATAAAGCTTATGATTCATTAATGGACTGAACTAGCTGGTTGGACTATCTCTCACTAGGATATTGTGTTTTGATGAAGTGCTGAAAAATATTGTTATATCTTGTTATGAAACATCACCAAAACAGTAAGCTCTCGTAAAAGATCTTGAGCTTGGTGAAACACCAAAAGAGTGAGTTCTCGAAAAAAAAAATGTTGAACTCGGTGTTTGAACATCAAAAAGAGTGAGATCCCGCAAAAAGATTGGGAACTCGATGTTCTTTATTCTTCATCTTGACCTCATAGTGACCCACTTGGTTCCAATACGGGTACTTTCTTGGTTGTGTCTCCTCGGATAAGAGTCGCTTGCAAGTTTAGGGAAAATATTGGTAACAAGTTGGTGATCTATGTCTCATGCTCTTGAGTTCCTCAAGTTTCATTCAAACTCAAACATGAAGGTCATTAATAGGTAACAATGTGAGATAGTTCTTTCATGCTAGGTAAGGTTCAGATTTGAAGAAATTGGTAATATGGATAACCTTATCTTATTTTCCTTTTAGGATGGTCTCACATAATGATATTGTTCTCTCAACACACACACACCATAATCAGAATATTGAGTGTTGTGATTTTCATGATTGAGAACTTGCTTGGCTATATTTGAATAAATTTTTGCAATTTCATGATTAAGAAATTTTTAATTGTGATTGTGTATTATATTATTGATAGCCTTGACAACATGATTTGGACACAACAAAACTTTTCTACTTGCATACATTGATAGCATAGATTTGTTGTGTGTTGATGCATGTTGAACCGGATTAGTTTTAAGATTCAAATCTTTCTCATGATCTGGTTGAGGGGGAGCTTGCATGTTTTGTTTATTTGCATATATTTGTGCATGCTTGCTCATTATTTGCATTAAGCTAATATTTGAAAAAATCCAAAAATTTGCATTTTCTCCATTGGTTTTCAAAACCAGGATACATTCACACACTTTGGTTTTATTTCTTATCTTAGCTCTGATACACCTTGTAACTAGCTTTGATAAATTTTATAGTGTGTGACATGTTCTTACTTGCCTTCCACCATACTTTCTTATTGTCTATCTAACTATCTACTTGGTTGAAAATTAGTTAGATATTTATTCTTATGGTTGGTTGGTTTGTATTTGTGTTTCCATACATTGTCTTTCTCAGTTTCTCCTTGTACTTTTGTTGTCTTCTATCCTTTGTCTATTTGTGACAAAAAGGGGGAGAATTATGTGTTCTTGACTTTGCAAGGGGAGTACTATGTGATACGAGTTTTATCACATAGGGGGAGAGATTCTTGTAGCACTTATCAAGGGGGAGTGTAAGCATATTCATTATTTATATTCATGACTTCCATGGTACCTTGATGTGTCTTGTGGACATGTGCAGGAAACAAGTTAAAGACAACCCATAGAGTTTAATGTCTCTATTTGTTTGGGGGAGTTTTGTCTTTTATCTCTCATTGAACCTTATGAATGGGTGTTGAATGGGTTTTGTCACGAAATTGACAAAGGGGGAGATTGTAAGGTCCATAAGTTCCCTCATGGATTTTGTCAATTTGCGTGTCAAATCAAACTCAATATAGCCAATGAGAGTTTGCAAGTTGTCTCTACATTTTTAACCAATGAAGACTTATAGTGAAGGAGAGAAGACTTGTGCAAAGCTCAACTCACCACCATTGGAAGATATCTTAAGATGGGAGAAGCTTTGACAAAGGGGGAGAGATATTATCTCTACCTTCATTAAATGCTCTAAACATTCTTCAAGGTATGTATTTAGTATTTTATAAGATTCCTTGACTTGTTTTGTGAGCATGTGCAGGAAACAGGTTGTTTTATACAATCCGTGTTTTAAGTTCTATTGAGTCATGTGTAAGAAAATACGAGTTGTAATGGGGAAGGTTCTTTATACTATTTTCTTATGTATGGCTTTGTCACGAAAATGACAAAGGGGGAGATTGTTAGGTCCATGAGTTCACTCATGTCATATTTGTCGAATTTCGTGTCAAAGGTAAACTCAAGATGGTCAATGTAACTTGAGTTAGAGTTAGTGAGTCATTCGGTTCGTTGCGAAGCAAAGACTCCAAGAAGCTCAACTCACCACCGGAACTCATCTTAGGATGGTAAGTGACTTAGAAACTCAATATCATAGGTGGTTAGTTCATATTAGATCATATGAGAACCACCGGAACTCATCTTAGGATGGTAAGTGACTTAGAAACTCAATACCATAGGTGATTAGTTCATATTAGATCATATGAGAAACCACCGGAACTCATTTTAGGATGGTAAGTGACTTAGTAACTCAATACCATAGGTGGTTAGTTCATATTAGATCATATGAGAAAGTACGGAATGGCAAAAGATGTCAAAACCCCTTAAAACTAGTGTTTGAAAGAATGCTGTCAGAATACCACGGTTTTTCGGGAAACTGTGACCATTTGTACTGTGGCCAAAGGTTGGTTTCGAAACCAAGGAGGTTGGTTTCGAAACCAAAGTTGAAAAATGATGTCAGGAGGTTTTTGGTTTCGAAACCAACCATATTGGTTTCGAAACCAACCCTGAAAAATGCCAACAGATGGTTTTTGGTTTCGAAACTGACTTGTTGGTTTCGAAACCAAAGCTACAGAATGATGTTAGATGGTCTTTGGTTTCGAAACCAAACATATTGGTTTCGAAACCAAAGTTATGAAAATCATTCCAGGCCTTTTTTGGTTTCGAAACCAACCTTCTTGGTTTCGAAACCAACGCCCAGATATGTGCGATTTCAGCTGTTTCGTGAGCTGTAAAGTGATTCCTTTTCACTTTTTTGCACATTTCCTCTTAGCATATTTTAGGGGAATTATTGGTGCGTGGGGAACACCTCTAAATGGGATGAGGGATCAATGGAATGTCTCCTCATCTCCATTATTGTGTCTAGCTTTTGACCTAATACAACCTAGAGATTTCTGGGTTTGTGCTGGACATTTTGAGTTATAAATAGGGATTGAACCATCAATGTTTAATCAACCATTCACCCTATTTATCAACAAGTTCTTGGAGAGTTTCAACTCTAATTCTTTAGCTTCCAAGCTTGTTGTACATGCTTTAATCCTTCCCATTTTAACTCAAAACCTGAGTTTTGTTGCCGGTGGATTTCCGGTGGTTGAGCTTGAAGTTTCAAGCTTGTGGTGATATACTTGAGGAGTCAAGTATTGGTTCAAGGTGCGGGACTTGTGGAGTTCAAGTTGGAGACGCATCATCATCTACTAAGAGGCAAATTCGTGGATTTCGAATTTGTGGAAGAACTGTACACCGTAGCTGTTGGAGCGTAGAGGGAGTCGTAAATCGTGTCCATCGAGTGGTAAATCGGGTTGTAAGTTTTCAATAACTTTTAGTGGATTTTTGCTGGACTAGGTCCCGGGGTTTTTCCCAGTTTGGGTTTTCCTCGTTAACAAAATCTCTTGTGCATATTTCTATACTTGTTGTGAGATTGAAATATTCGATTCTTGTTCTTAATTCCGCATATTAAGAATCGAATAAGTCAATACTCTTGTTAGAGATTTTTGTTGTACTCTTATCACCTTAGTAATTTTTAATTAGGTGATAGTGTGATCCTTAACCATAGTCACATTGACATACGGTTAAATCCTTTAACCGTAGGGCGAATTTAGACTTTCACAAACAGTTGCAGTAGCCATTTCGCGACTCGTTCGCTGAGGGCTGATTTGGAGACGAGGCAGGTCGTGGGATCTGACTTGAGGATGAGAACAACAGTGTTCGATAGCAGGTAGGGGCGTAGCTTTTGGGTGGCGTAGATCAGGGCCAGGCAGTGCGTTCAACTTTTAGGTACCTTATCTCTACGTCCTTTAAGATGCGGCTGACGTAGTACACTGGCCTTTCAATGCTGCCTTTGACTTGGGCTAGCAATGCACCGACGGAGCGTTCGGTGGAGGTGGTGTAGAGTAGTAGGGGCCCTTCCTTAGTGGGTGGCCTCATGACGGCGGGGGAGGTGAGTACTTTCTTAAGTCGATCGAAAGCCTCCTGCTGCTTCCCTTTCTACTTGAAGTCAGCCCCTTTTTTCAATAAAGGCTTGAGGTGACTTATGGCTTGGGCCAGGCCTGGTATGAAGCATCGGATGTACGTGATTTTGCCTATGTAGCTTTGGAGCTCTTTCCGATCCTTTGGTACTTGCATACCGAGTATTGCTAAGGTCTTATCCAGGTCTACCTTGATCCCGTCCTTGGTGACAATGAATCCCTAGAACCTCCCGACGGAGACACTGAAGGCGCACTTCATTGGGTTCATCCACAGTTTAAAGTCACAGTGCCGCTGGAACACTCGCCTCAGGATTGCTATGTGTTCACCATAATGTCGTCCACGTAGTCTTCGAGCTCTTTGTGCATCATATTCTTGAAGATGGTGGTCATTGCTTGCTAGTATGTGGCCCTTGTGCTCTTCAATTCGAAGGGCATGACAATATAATAAAGTTGTTTGATGGAGTTTGGAAGGCTATCTTCTCGGTGTCTCTAGCTGCCATCTTGATTTGATTGTACCCGTTGTACCCGTCTATGAAGGAGAACATTTCATGTCCCGTTGTGGCATCCACAAGCATGTCAATGGGGGGCAAGGGAAATCATCTTTTGGACAGGCCTTATTGAGATCCCGGAAGTCGATACAGCAGTGGATTTGATCGTTCTTTTTCTCGGGGCTTGATGAAACCCGTTGTTAGAAGCTTCTGGATTTCGCTCTTAATCTTGTTTTGCAGATATGGGTGGATGGTCCGCACTGGTTGTTTGACAGGCTTGTTTAAAGGGTCTACATTCAAGGCGTGGGTGACCAAGCTTCGATCAAGGCCAGGCATCTTAAGATAGGTCCAGGCGAAGATATCCCAATATTCTGTGAGCAATTGCACAAGTTTTTCTCGTTCCTCGGTAGTTAAGGTGGTGCTCACCAGGATAGGGCATGGATCTGTGTCCATTCCCAAGTTTACAGTGTCTAGGGTATCAACATCCGATCTAACCCCATCTTGTAATTAAGGTGGCGCTTCTTGGGCCGCATCTGGGCCTTCTACAGTACTGACTTGATGGAGAAGGTGGCTGCCCTCCCCTGCTGATTGCTATAAGCGGTAGACGTGTTTTCTGTCCAGTAGGACGTCCCATCTCACTGTACGCTTCTTGGATTGAGAGGGATTAACAGTCAAATTTTGTTCACGCTTTAAACTTCTGGTTTGGACCTCCTGCTCGAGGGCCCGAGCCTCCTTCTGGCCGACCTGTTGGCAGTGCTCGAACGCCTCTATTCAGTTAGGTAGTGGCATGCTGTATATACGCTCTTAGGTCTCTCTTGGGAGCGACAAGGTATCGTAGAAGGCAGCATCGGCCAGATGGACTTTTTCAGGAGCAAAGGGAGCCTCTGAGGTGGGGATGCGGTATACCTTCCCTTTGGCGATCACTTTGATACACTGATGGTAAGTAGAGGCCATCACCTTGTGCTTGTGTAACTAGGGTCGCCCTAATAACACATGGTAAGAGTTGTCGGCGTCTAGCACATGGAACGTGTTCAGAGCCTAAAGGGGATGTAGATGTCGCCTTCAGACATCCTCCGCATTTGCCTGTCTGGCCCTCTGGACCTTGAACCTTCGTTTTTCCCTCCCTTGAGCGAAGGCTTGTGGGAAGGGATGAGGTTCCGCTCTGAGCTGTTGTATTAAGACCGCTGGGGGTAATAGGCGTTGCTTGGTTGTCGCCACGTGAGCTGATGAGTGAATATCTTCGTAGTTTGGTTGTCACCATATAGACTGGTGAGAGAGGTGTCCACGTGGCTTGATTGCCGTCGTGTATACTGATGAGTGGATGTCCACATGGGCGGACCAAAATCCACCTTATACAATTTCTTATTTGATAAAATTAATTAATATAATTAGAGGCTAATCAAAGATAATCAAAGAGAATGAGATATTATATTATTGCCGTAGTAATTGCTACCAATTAGAAACTGCTAAAATTTTTAGTGATATGATTATCTTAATTAAAAATTAGAATAAATTATTGTAAACTGTTTTAGAAAGAATTAGAAATAAATAATGGTGAGATAGCATTTTTTATTTGACGTGGCACTCTGTTCTCTCATAGTGCCACGTGGATGGAAGAGACCGCCACATCAGACACTTCAGCTACAGTAACATAGTATATATAATAGATAATAGATAAGAGTAATGTTATATAACCCCCCTTATATAACCCCTCTTATATAACCCCCCCGCATGTGGGGCCCACATACAATGTATTTACGAGCTAATTTTTGGAAAAGATGTTCTCCTAACTATGTATATTATCATATTTAAAAATCAGCTCGTTCTAAAAATTCTAACCCCCATTAGCCCTTAAAAATTTGGTAAGTTTTAAAATTTTATTTTAACCATTGATTTACAGGGGCAAATTTATGAAGTCATAAGTTTTAGAACCGGCTGATTTCAGGTGAGTATATTCTCCTCACCATGTAGATCATTATCTCCAAAAATCAACCCCTTGATGTATTTCACGTGGGTCCTATAAGGTGGAGGGGTTATTATTGGGCTATTTAAGGGGGACTATATAACCTCACTCTTTAATAGATAACGAGCCCCCTACACGCGCTTCGCGTGTGGGTTTAATGTCCCAACACATTACGCGCGTTGCCCCCACAAGCTTCACACGCACCGACCACACTGGCTTCATGCATGACAAACTCATTTTGCCCCCTCACACACACTACGCGCGTGTGAGTTGGCAAATTATGCGGCGCGTTATAATAAAAAAAAATTGCATGTGATCCCCACTTGAAGAAGACTGCACAAAAAATCAACAATTAGATCATATTTGAGAGAGCTTTAGAATTGGTGTAAGTGGAATGTAAATTTGAAGTAATTTTGTTTTTTTTAAAGGATACATTGAGTATTTAAAAAAAATTTAAAAAAAACTAAAAAAGGAAATAGGTGGTCCCACTGGTGACTATGTAAAATCTGATGTGATTTAGACGTTAAAGAGATCATCGTCCAAAAAAATCAGCCCTTGGATCAACTCCATACGATTCCACTGGCAAGTGTAAATAAATAAATAATATTACGGGACTTAACCAATATTTTTAGGTGCAAAAGGGGTTTTGGGTTAGTAAGGTAAATTATGCGGTGCGTTATGAGGTGGAGGTCAACAACAAAAAAAATCAGCCTTTAAATCAACTTTATGTAGCACCAACGTTAGGTGTAAACAGAGTGTAATTATTATATAAATAAAGAGAAATGACATGATTGGTATTAAATAAAATATATAGCAGGACATAACCGGTATTATATTAAGATGAAGCAGGATATAATCGATATTGATCAAAATATTGAAGGGCAACATTGGAAATAAAAAAGGATATGTTGAGTATTTATATAAAGGGTCAGGTTATATAGCCCTTCTTATATAACCCTCTGCCTGTGGGGCCCACATACAATGCATCCAAGGGCTGATTTTTAGAGAGGATGATCTACATAGTGAGGAGAATATACTAACCTGAAATCAGCTCGTTCTAAAACTTGTAACCTCATAAATCATCCCTTGTAAATCAACGGTCAAAATAAAAGTTAAAAACTTACTAATTTTTTAAGGCTGTGTTTGATAGCATTTGAATTCCATGGAAATGGGTTAGTTCCGCGGAAACAATACAAATTCCGCCGTTTGTTTACATTTTTAATTCCACGGAAATGGGGGCCCAGTTACTTAAAAGCGTGGCTAATGGTTAGTTTTTAAGGTAATTCCATGGAATAGACTTCCTTGGCCCCCCCAAGGAGTTAATTCTGTGGAAGTGGTGGAAATGAACCTATTTCCGCGGAATACATTTCTTTGCTATCAAACACAGCCTAAGAGTTAATTTGAGAGGTTATAAGTTTTAGAATGAAATGATATTTTAATATGATGTTATAATATTTTATGTAGGTCCTACAAGGTAGAGGGGTTATTATTGGGCTATATAAGGGTCTATATAACCTCACTCTTATATAAAACCCGCAAAACTACCAAATTAGGTCGGCTCCCAATGCAGCCTGTTGGGAGCGGCATTATAGTATAAATAGATATAGATAGATAGATATCTCTCCATCTAGGCAGGAAGGATTGCAGCAGCACCACCACCATTGCAGCCCGCATTGTTTTGGCCAAAAACGCCCCTTCAAAGAAAACCCTAATAACTTCTCTTTCCCTCTCTTCACCGCCCGATTTCCCTCTCCTCCCAGCATCACCGTGTAACCCTAGGGGTCTCCAATTTGCAACTCCAAAATCAGCAACAGGTATGAAGGTTTCTCTCTATATATAACGAGATGTGTATTGGAGAGAGAGGGGATTTATCTTCTGTATAGAATACTATTCAGCTACTATATAACCCTGGAATTATATTCTTTTATTTGTCCATATCAGGTTAAATGACTTCCATTGCTGCCGAGGTAGAAGATGAAGAAGTGAAGACGTTCAAGGGTTTGGGCATATGCGAACAACTGGCGGAGGCTTGTGAAAACTTGGGGTGGAAAAATCCTTCAAAAATTCAAGCTGAGGCGATACCTCATGCTCTTGAAGGTGTTCATATCCTCTACATTCTTGCTGTTGTTTTGCCCTAGCTTTCGTATCTTACATAGCCATCGATTTGATGGACTTTTTTTTTTCATTTAATGAGTATCCAAATCATCTACGAATAATATCTTCAAAAAAAGAATAGAAAAAATCATCTACATTTATGGCAATAATAGCAAATACATTTTCTGATCTCTTAGTGAAAATACATGGACTAATTTGATTATAATTTGTTTTTTTGGTTATTGTGTTATTGTTTCTGTTATTAGGAAAAGATTTAATTGGGCTCGCACAAACTGGTTCTGGTAAAACTGGAGCTTTTGCTCTCCCCATTCTCAATGCCCTCTTAGATTCTCCACAAGCGTTCTTTGCTTGCGTGCTCTCCCCGACACGGTTAAGTCTTTTCTAATCTATTGCTATGGTTTTCATACAATGATGATTATGTTTCATTCAACCAGACAATTTGGTTTTGATTGTTATTATTGGTTTTGTCTTACTTTTCGTTTTCCTCTTCAGTGAGCTTGCGATTCAGATTGCTGAACAGTTTGAAGCTTTGGGATCTGGTGTAGGCGTAAAGTGTGCAGTGGTGAGTGCTTATATTTAACATTCGTTATATGTTGACACATCTTTTAAAGTAGTGTGAGTTTAGATCTCAATTCTTTACCAGAATTGGATATGTATTAATCAAAATAAGTTTACCACATGAAATCCGTAATTTGGATGCTGTTAGTGGTGCCACAAAGAATTATTTTACTTTCTGGATGAAGATTAACTTTGATCTTTCAAGATAATGAAATGATGAATGGGAAAAACTGTTACTACCATAGTTCTCATCTCCTGTTATGATTGGGTGTTCTTGCCATGGACCATGTTGGAGGCTAATGTGTTAATTTCAGATTGAACATTTAACATTTGAAGATTACAGAATATAAATAGCAGTATTTGTCACTCTCCATTTGTTCACTTCATGATCAGCTATTGTGATTGTGAATAGTAAACGTCCAAAATTTCGCAGGTTGTTGGAGGGATAGACATGATGCAGCAGGCAATTGCCCTTGCAAAGAGGCCACATATTGTTGTGAGTTCTGCAAACCTAAGTATTCTTTTGTCGAGTATTTGTTATGGGTTAAATCTACTTCCTCATGAGTGCAAATAAATGGATGTTTTTGAGTTTTAGTTCTTTCAGATGTTCATGTTTGGTAGCGTTGTTACAGAGCAAAGGATTGTGATGGTTTATCTGGGCGAAAACGATTCTTTACCTCTCATTTTATCTTTCTCCCTTCTAGATTTTTGCCGTTCCTCCTTTCCCCTTTACCCCTAATATCCTCTGCATCCATTTTTTTTCACTACCCGAGTAGCTGAATTTGATGATTCAAGTGAGTTGATAGAGCTCAAAGTAAGTTGGATCTTTGGCGAATTTTGACAACTTTCTAAAATATATTACTTCTACGAACTTACCATTCCTGAAATAAACCTCAGTAAAATGGAAAACATTTGACCAAGGAAAATAATATAATTCTCAGATTTTATGTATTGAAGTTGTTCTTAGTGCATTCATTCTTTCTGTAATTTCGTATTTCTTTGACGTTTAATCTGTGTTACTATTACGAGTACAGAAGTACCGACAAATAGATATTACTCTTGCAAGTGTGTAAGTGCAGCAGATTTATGATTTCATGGTATTTACTCAAAACTTATTTATTATCATTTGGAATTTGCTGGGTAAGAAAACTTAAATTTTAGAGCCAAAGATATCATTTTTTTTAATTGTTTATTCTTAAACAGTCATATCTATGCTCAAAGGTCAACTTGGCTATTAAAAATTGGTGAAGTTGAATACTATTACGTAAGGGTGTGTTTGATAGCTAGGACAATGGAGTGAGAAATTCATTTTTTTATGAGAATATTAAATTCATGCACTTGGTTTGCCTATTCTCGAGAAAAGACCTTTTCCTGGAGGAAGCATTTTCTAAAGAGCATTTGACCAATCAAAATAAAACATTTTCTTCCCCACCCCCTCCCCCAAAGAAATCCAAAGTCCCATACATCTAATCAAATCAATCAAACCTACCCCATGTAGCATTAACTTTAACAGTTTGTTTTCCAATCTTTCAAATCTTCACATCAATATATGTCGAGTGTTTTTCATATTGAATATGCTAAATAGTTGTTTCTGTGATATAATTTGTGATCTTCTTCTTCTATCATATCCTATAATGTATATTTGTTTTGCAACATTTTGACAATAACCCTCCAGAATTTTCTAAATTAGTGCCATTTTACAAAACCTCCTGTTGTATAATTAAATTTTCTCTTTCATTCTGAAGATTAGGTCTGTGGAATTTAGGACAACTTATAATATTAATGTCTTACCTGTCTCTGACACTTCAGTTTCTAGTGGAAGTTTATGCCCCTGGTGTACTAATCTTTTTCCATGGTTCCATGGCCCCAGTTACATAGCTTTAACTTTTTTTGGTTTTATTAAATTTGGTACAGATTATTGCACATTGAAAAATGTCAAGATATACAGTGGAAATATTTTGTTAGCTTTTTCTTTGTTAATTTCACTGTCAATATTTTTTGAGATTATTCACATGTTAATTCCTTCTAAACATGGAATATTATTGTTTCTACCCACCTCTATACTTGAATTCTTTAGTTAGAAGTAATTTTTCTTCAAGTTTTCCGAGTTCTAACATGGAGTAAAAGTGTCTCATGATTGAGATACACATTTTCCATTTTGTGCTGTCTTGAACAAGCTGTCTTGTATTTGCATCTCCTTTCAAACCTAGCGTTCTCAGGATCTGCGAATGAAGGAATTTTGTGCTTTTTGTTTAAACTTTGTAAGCGACTGTGGAAAGCAGACATCACACACAATGACACACGTTTTATGCACGAGCTGCTTCTAAACTGGTACATCATTGTTTCGTCATAGGTGGGAACACCTGGGCGGCTCGTGGATCATCTGTCCAATACAAAGGGTTTTAGCCTTCGCACATTAAAATACTTGGTATCTCTCTCTCTCTCTCTCAACACGAGGAACCATCTGCTTTCTGTGGATATCTTACCGTGTTTCAATTGACCGTGATCTTTTTTTGGACCAATTATAGTGAATAGATGAAAAAGGACACTGAAACAGGTAGAACTGTCGTTTCGATGGTTGTGAACTCAATTATTTTATACTCTTTTATATAATTTATATTACACATTTATGATGTTTAACTTGATCAAGTCCACATTATAATTTTTACACTCTGTGAAGTGACCCTCCCACTTTTTATGGGTCTACCAAATACATACATGACTCATTTTATGGACATGAATCTTACTTTTGAACGCCCACTGGTTTCTCTTAAAAGTTGGAGACGGGATCCTTTTGATACGAAGAAAAGGAATAAGGAAAATGTATCATAACTGAAATGCCAAGGAATTTTTTTTTGATGAAGTATGCCAAGGAATTTTGTAGTCCAAATAATTGAAGGTGAAGGGGTTCTGTTGTCTAGATCCTTCATCAGGCTAATCTTTGTCTGAGACATTCCCTGCAGAGGGTTTGCAGTTTTACTGTGCGGGTAGAAGAGAATCTGCACTTCTATTCTCTGGATCCATACTGTAATAAGCAAAATTGTTGGGACTTGGGACTATCTCTTGTTTCCACAAATTTAACATCCGAAGACTAAGAGTCTCTGAATCTTAGTAACAATGAAATATTACCTATAAAAAAACAATGAATATTTTGCTAGATAGACCTATTCTTCTATGACCTTCTGAAATTCCAAGTAGTTGATATTCTCATTTACGCTTTTTATAGCTTTTCTTGGTAGCCATCCAACCCCCTCCACCCCATTTTTGTTTGCTCGGATCTTGTAAAAGGAAGAGAATGTATGCAGATAATGAAAGATTGCACTTTTGGGGCCAAACAATGTTGTCATGTATACCTCCTTTTGAGTGACTGATTAATCACTAATGAATTTTTCTTCTCAAGATTTCTCTTTCATAAAAAAAATGTCATACTTGGATATGACGTGGTTGTGTTAGCAGTTTTTGTGGATCAAATTTTTTTTTTCCACGAGCTTGGTTATATGTGGCTTTTCATTGTTAATGCTGGATCCTGAACAACCAAGAATTTCAAAGTCCTGTCTTTGCACCTATCAATCATAAGAATTTGTATGTTCGGCAGGTCTTGGATGAGGCTGATAGGTTGCTGAACGAAGACTTTGAGAAAACAATTGATGATATCTTGAAGGCTATTCCCCGGGAGCGTAAGACATATTTATTTTCAGCTACTATGACCAAAAAGGTACATTGGGATATTTCCTTTTCATATTCTTCAATTTTGATTTTAGCTGAATTAGATATTTAAGCCTTGAGTGGCCATCAAACTATTCAACCATTTGGTAGAAAAGGTGGCTCATCTGGGATTCCTTCTTTCATGCATTTTTCTTGAGTAAACTCTGAAATTCGGATCCATCTCATCTCTGAACGCTTAGGGGTTGAAAATTCTGGTTTTTTTGTCCGGTTAGTAGGGGACAAAGATTTTCCCACCTCCATTCTTCCTATCGTATTATTTGTAAATTGGGATTTTACTCTTCCTTTTCAATACTTTTACCAGTAAGAAAAAAGGAACATCTTTGTTTTTCTTTTTCTTTTACTGAAGCCCACGAACAGCAATGGAATAGTCTCTCATTCAACCCAGCAAAACACTCGAAAAGAGTGATTGATAAAAAATCTGGAACCTTGCAATTTTGTGGCTTCTACCACATCCATCCTAGAGGGAAATTTGTTTTTCGGCCGTTTCATACTTGGTTTTCCATTCAAGTGAGCTCGTGGTATTTGGTTTGCATCTCTTTGACAAGTCTGACTGTTTGGGAGATGCGTTCCATCTTTTAGAATTTTTTTTCTTTGAATCTCCTTGGCTTCTTAGAGGATTCATTCTTAGTCAGGAAAGAAGAACGGTGTTTTGAAAGAAAAGAGTAATAGTCTGACCCAGTAATTTTTACCATTGACCAGGTTCGCAAGCTGCAACGCGCATGTCTGAGGAATCCTGTGAAGGTATGGTTGAGTTTCTGTTTTTCATGCATCTTTAATCAAATATTGAAAGTTCATATATGTAATATATCCTACATGTATCTAAATCCTTTCTGGTTTAACATTTTTTTTAATATATAATCAATATCCTCATTTAAGGGCGTATATGTATCAGTTCTATAAGATTGTCTGTTACGTCATTAATTGGTTTCTGATCTGTTCAGATTGAGGCAGCATCTAAATATTCCACTGTTGATACACTCAAGCAGCAATATCGCTTCGTTCCTGCGAAGTACAAGGTTTTCTCTTTTCCATTACTATGCTGTCCTTATGGATTGAATGACATGTAATCGGTAATCCTACATTCTTTGTATGGTTAGTAGATGAAATTCAGGTCCATAAATCAAAAGAACTCTATGCAACTACTGTTCAATGCACACCACCTTGTAGAGCATGCATGTGGAGTGTTTAATTTGGCGGGATAATAGATTCATAACTATTTGATTTGCTTATACTAGAGGATAGAGAAAATTGTATGCATGTAGCAAACAGTCCAGGAAAAATATATGTGAAATGGTTGAGTTTTGATGCTTGAATTTATCTTGGTGCAACCAATTGACGGTAAGACCCACCAAACAGCGCACTGTCTGGCAGTTTCCACATTTGTAAAATATAGAACTACCTTTACAAAAGCAAGGTTTTTAGTTTCTTCAATCAAATTCCCCAGTTATCTTCAGTCACCAAAATGGTAGTAATAGTAGTCATGATAGTGATAATAATAAAAATAATTATTGCATCATTATTTTAGTTGATTTATTACTGTGAAAATGATGTTGGTAGTGAACAAAGTAGATAGGATCATCCTATTTATCATGTCTTCAACAATTAGATCAAATGGACTACCTAATCTTCTATTTATATTAGACGGGACTCTTTAACGATAATGTGATTAATCAGTGCATACCTGCTCATCTTTTTATTTTGCCACCATGCACAGGATTGCTATCTTGTATTTATTCTGAGCGAGATGTCTGGAAGTACATCGATGGTTTTTACTCGTACATGTGAGGCAACTCGTCTTTTAGCTTTGCTTCTTCGAAACCTTGGATTAAGGGCCATCCCTATTAGTGGCCAAATGAGCCAGGTAAATTTTTTCCTTCCTTCCGTTGTAGAATTTTATAGTTAAGGCTAAGCTACTTTGTGATGCATGTTTGCTTCAATTATACACAGTATCACTGAAGGCCTTCTCTTATAGATTCTTTTGGCGGCTCTTGTTTTTTCTCATCTTACATTTTGAGAAGAATGGAACTAAGAAAATTTTTTGGTCTCCATTTGTTTTGCTATATCTCTTGTGGCATGGTTTCTTGTGAGGTAGTTAGCATAGTTAAGACGATGGTAGTGGTTGGTTGTACATTTTACAGGTCGTTATTTGGTTTGTTTATCTAATTTATTCTCCTGTTACCCTCTACCAAAGAAATGTGCCAGTGACACTCATCCCAGACAAACAATATCCATACTTCTTTAAATCTTTTGACCATATTGACACGTTATTTAAAACAGAAACACCTGAAAATGTAAATATTCTCAGCGGATCTATATCAGTATGATACAACAATGACACTTGGACTGATTCAGCCTGGAGACTCGTATGTTATATTTCAAGCATTTTTCTTTTGCACCGTTAGAATTTTCTTACATTTAAGCATTTATGACTAAAGCTTACTTCCAATAGAGAAGTTGAAAACTATAACAAAATTTGAATGAGAGAAGGGTTACTACATTTATATCTTGGTTTGTTGACGATTCGTATCCCTCTTGCCTTGGAAAATTAATGGAAATAAAAGGATTTGTATCCTTGTTTCTTCTACCAGTATTAGTGTTGCTTTCTGTTAGGGGTGCCATGTGTTGAAACTGAGTTTGATCTCAAGTTGAATCGTGCTAGATTATTCCCACCCNATTGGGCTCGGCCGAGTCACAGCCGAGTGACTCGACCAGGATCGGCCTGACTCGGGGATCGGACTCTGGCCGAGTCTGATCCGAATCCGAGCCCGACTACTTAGAATGGTGGAGGCTTAAAGTCCTATTTAGCCCCAGGGTGTGCTGTGAAACTACAGTGAGGCGGAAAGTTCAATTCATATGAGTCATATCCATATCATAAATGATCTAAATTAAATCTATTATATCAACCCACACAAAAGGAGGGATACTTGGGTTCCAACACTGGCCAGTCTGACGCACAACCCAGTATCTACATGGATCCTACAAACTACATATAGAATTTTGAATTTTATGTGTGTATGTGAACACACAACACTGACCAGTCTGACGCACAACCCAGTATCTACATGGATCCTACTAACTACATATAGAATTTTGAATTTTATGTGTATGTGAACACATAATTTGAATAACTTGAGATTTATTAAAAATAGTGTTTGCATGTATCCGATAGATAGGGTGCTCATGGTGATCGACTTGTCAAAACATTCAGTAAATACTCACGTTGTTAAGTAACCCTTGATTCTTTTTCTTTTTCTTGCGAAAAAGTTTTAGCTCACTTTATTGTGTGGAATTTGTGTGATAGGCAAAGAGACTCGGAGCTATGAATAAGTTCAAGGCTGGAGAGTGTAACATTCTTTTATGTACTGATGTTGCAAGTCGAGGTCTTGATATTCCTTCAGTGGACATGGTTATAAATTATGATATCCCTACCAATTCCAAGGTTTGTTGGTTTTCTTTCAGATGGTGATTGGTCATGATGTTCTAGGTTTTAGACTTTAATTACCAGGTACAAAGCCTAAGCATGTCCTGTTTCACTCAATAGTTCGTATACTGCTCATCCCTAAGCTACTTTTCCCATGTGGTTTACCATTTTAACCGTCCAAGTTTAACTCTTAGAAAGTTGGATCTTCCTTGTACCAGTTAAATAAGATCTCCAGTGAAGGCAAATGCATGAAAAAGACTGCATACAAACACAACCAGGATTTTTCAATCTCAAGAAAGACTTTTTTTCTGTTTTATTTTTTTTTTAAAATTTACTTTGTGCAACTGCCACTAGTCATTGGTTTACTGATCTTTTAAAATTCATGTGCGCCAGGATTACATTCATCGAGTGGGTAGAACTGCTCGTGCAGGACGATCTGGTGTTGCAATCTCCCTAGTAAACCAATACGAACTGGAGTGGTATATCCAGATAGAGAAGCTTATTGGTAGGTGGCATTTTGTCATGCATGGGAGAAATACAAAACCAATTGTCCCCTAAAAGTTACAATAACAGATTATCCATGTATGTTTCAGGGAAAAAGCTTCCAGAGTTTCCTGCTCAAGAAGAGGAAGTACTGCTTTTACTGGAGCGTGTCACAGAAGCCAAAAGACTCTCTCTCACGGTAATTCCACCATGATCATAGCTTAATAAACTGTCCTTTGCCGCCTAGTCATGTTGATAGATAATATGAATCATATGATAACATATTAAGCGGCCAGCTGTATGAAAGAGAAATAGAGACATCATAAGAATAAAGAATTTGCATCGATGTGGTGGTCTTATTTATTATTTGCTTGGAGTACTTCTTGCATACTATTTTATGCCATATACCAAATCGCTATCAAGGGTCTGACCCAGGAAATCTCTTTGGCTAGAAATCAACTTTGATTAGGTAGATGATCCTATCCATTGGTCTGAAAAGCATGCCCATTTTAGTTACTTGTCTCTTTAAGAAGACAAGGTTTACTACCAAAAGTTGATTTTCATCATGATGGGAATCAGGTGAGTGACGCCAGTTCTTTTTGCTCACCCGCATCTAACGTGGGTCAAGACTCACCGTTTTAAGTCCCCCAACCAATCCGGCAATCACATGGGTGTCTTTTTTGTCCCCACTTTAAATGTGGGTCAACGAAATCGCACTCCGATTACCACCACTATAAATACATACTTGTGTACGTACATATCTGGCAGCAGCCAGCAAATATGTTGTTTTAGTTTGTGGTAACAAAGAATGTTTTTCTATTTAGTTTCTACTCGACTTCTTTGGAACAAACTCTTTTTTTGTCTATATCCTTGAATGAATTGTTTTGCTAAAATACCAAAATTGGATTGTATATGTTGGTGGTGAATTTTTAAAATTTGATTGAACGTAAGTGTAGAAACTCAAAGAGAGCGGCAAAAGGAAAAGAAGAGGGGGAGAGGAAGACGGTGAGGAAGTTGACAGATATTTGACTCACAAGAAGGGTGGAGGAAAATCTTCGAAGAAGGCAAAGAACCGATGAATGATGATGAATGAGTATGCACTCCAACAGATAGATATGCAATGTAAGTTATAAAAATGATCATAACTAGTATTCTTTTTAAATTTTTCTTAAACGAAATTTTGTAGCGCCATCCTTTGATGTTACGTTGTAAAACATTTGCAGTGATAGTTATTGCAATGCAGTTTTGCCCTAGGTATTCTCCGCAAGGTGAGGTTTACCACCCTTATCCTTAAGAGCCCTAGGTTGGTGAATGTTTTTCGCATTTAAAAAAATATTCAGGTTATTACACTTACAACACAACCAAGATCTTGCCCGTTTATCTGCCTGATATGTCATAATTTAAATGGGTCGTTTTAAGGCGCCCCCCATTATCTTATTGGCGGGCTCCTGTTGTGGGCACCCCCAAAAATTGAGTTTGTTGTTGATGGCAGGCTCGTTTATCTGCATGTTATGTCACAAACTCATTTCACCGTTGCTAAACTACCCCTACCAACACAATCTCACCACTGCTACCACCACAAACTCACTGCCACCACCTCCACAAAACACAACCTCGCTACAGCCACCATCTCCACCACCATGACGGAAAAATCGGAAGAGGGAGAGAAGGGCCGGTCAAATCTACTCAACAAAATTTTTGGTGATTTTCCGATCTGATCTGCCCCTCCTTATCTCCCTCTCTTTCCTTCGGTTTTCACATTTCCCTCCCCTCCTTTTTCTCCTCCTCTTCATCCCTCTCTCATTCTCTCTCCAGATCTGGCCGGAATTTTCGTTGGAAATTTCAAGTCCAAAACAAACCAAAATCCTTCATAGAGCATATCGATTGGCATTGAAAGGCCGAGTTTGTAAGAGCATAACAAAGCCTTGACGCTAAAAGGGGACCTCAAAGTTGATTCAATAAGCGGCAAGAACCGGTCGAAACGTTCTATCTTAATGGGTTGTTTTGCATCATTTTTTATCGAAGGGGGAGTATTGAATCAGAAGTTTTAAAGATTTTGACAGATTTAGTGATGGATTCTTTGGATCTTCGTGAAATCTAGTAGATTTATAATGTTTCTTGAAAATAACCCATAGATTTGTATAGATTCATGTTTTGGAGTATGGCAGAGTTTGCGAGACTTCTTTCACAAATTTATAAGAATTATCATGGATTTATTAGAGGATCAAAACACCCATTTTGTTAACTATCAATTGTAGTGGTGGTGGTTAGATGACAAAAAAATGAAAAAGAAAAAAGAAAGAGTCCTGATTTATAAGCACTTAGGCTTTCACTTTTCGTTTCACGACATGCTATTAATTTATGTGGGCTTGGCCGGAAGGTGAAAGTTATTATTATTTTTTGTGGGTGTTGTTAAAGGAATTCCTCAAAAAGTTTAGGGGATGGACAAGTTAAATGAGTTTTTCTCTATCCAAATTATTACTCATTTTTACTAAGGGGGTGGTGCGGGGGCAAACTAAACCTAACACTCACTCTCTCTTCACTTCACTAAAGTTAAATAGTACATCTTATGCTACCAACATCACTATCATCTTCATCTTCACTACTACACTGCCGACCACCTCCACCGTCGGCGACTTCTTCTTTTTCCACCGTTAGTTACCACTGCCACCGCCGTCAGCCACCTGAAAAAAATAAAAAATTCTAGATATGAATTCTTTTTCAGATCTGGAGAGGTAAAGGTGAGAGAGAGGGGGAGAGAGAGAGAGGCGAGAACGAGGGAGGAGAGAGAAAGAGGGAGGACGTTTTACGTACCCAATTAGAGATAGACTCCTAGTTAAAGAAGTATTAGTCTTGGTTATTGGTTAAGATAAGTGCCTAATTACCAAATATTTTAGTTATTTTAGATAAAGATTGTATGCATATTTGTTATTTGCAATTATGAATCAATGAATGAAGTTATTTTAATTATTTTAGTTAGTTTAATTGTAAATTAAGTTTAGGATCGTAACAGAACGGCGTGGAGAAGACGGGGTCCACGTCGTACAAGCCACTTTCGGGCAAAAATTCGAAATCCTCAGAATCGCACTCAATTTTGCACACCCTTTGGAGATCCTATAAAATGATGATAGGAACAGAAACTTCGAAGTTTTGACCCCAGAATTGCTCAGAATCGCAGTTCAAAGGTTTCGGACCACGTCGTACAAGCCATTT
>MVGT01002290.1:1962-27782 GCA_002174775.1 Macleaya cordata
TTTTTGTTATTTTATGTACTTTTGAGTGAAAATGGGTCCCATACCTTTGAAAAAAGAAAATTTACTTAAAAAAAATATTTTTTTAGACAAAACAAAAGATTTGGAAAAATTTGAGGTGGGCCAATCCCGTCGCGCCACGTGGCGACGCCCAGGTCAAAAAGGGAGAATCCGACGTTTCCTCGACTGAAATGGTTAAGAGTTCCTCGAGATTTAGTTCTCTTCTTGTTCCGGCCCTGAGCCGAACCCTGGATGAGGAGTGAAGCCTGCTTAGTCACAATGAAGCGATTTTTGTTAAATTTTACACGTAAATCGAGGTGCGGCCAAAACAGGTATTTTCCGTGGTGTGCGAAAATTTGGCGTCTACAGGAGGTAGATCAAAGGCTTAAGGGGATATTGGAATTCACATCTTCTTATTTTAGGTCAAAAGATCAGTTTGCACATTTTCCACCTTCACCATCATCTTTACATTCAATTTCCACACCACCTGAGTTCACTCGAGCATTATATACTTCCCTTCCATCTAGTCCACCAAGGGACTCTTCAAACCAGCTAGTTAAATCCGAGCAAAAAGAGATGGTAGGGAACAATAGAACACTCAAGGAGTTAGCGGCACCAGATTTGGACCAACAGCCTCTTTGCATTCATATTCCTCAACTTGAGGGTGCTGTTGAGCTCAAATCAGGAATAATACATCTTCTACCAACTTTCCATGGTTTTGCAGGTAAAGATCCAAACAAGCACCTCAAAGAGTTTCATGTAGTGTGTTCAAGCATGAAACCAACAACCGTCTATGAAGAGCAAATTAAGTTGAGAGCTTTTCCATTCTCTTTAGTGGACAATGCAAAGGAGTGGCTTTATGATTTACCATCCGGCACTATTATCACATGAAATGAGATGAAAAAACTGTTTCTTGAGAAGTATTTCCCTGCATCTAAGGCCACAAGCATTATGAAAAAAATATGTGGTGTTCGGTAGCAAAATGGAGAGAGTTTATATAAGTATTGGGAGAGATTCAAGAAGTTATGTGCATCTTGCCCTCATCACCAAATTAGTGAGCAGCTCCTAATTCAATATTTTTATGAAGGTCGTATGCCAATGGAAATGAGCATGATAGATGCTGCAAGTGGAGGAGCTTTAGTAGACAAGACACCTACGGCAGCAAAGAATTTGATAGCTAATATGGCGGCTAATTCACAACAGTTTACTAACCGATCAGAATTGCACCAAGGAAGGTGAATGAGGTTAGTACTACATCAAACATTGAGCAACAACTAGATAATCTCACCTCACTAGTTCAACAAATGGCTGTTGGTACTAACCAACAATCAAAGATGTGTGGAGTATGCTCTATAGTAGGTCATCCAACCGATATGTACCCATCTTTGCAAGAAAATAATTTGGAGCAAGCCAATACTCTAGGAGGGTTTCAAGGGCAGCAAATACAAAGACAGAAGTATGATCCTTTTTTTAATACTTACAATGTTAGATGGAGGGACCATCCTAATTTTAGCTATTTGAGAAATCATCAACAAGCTGCTCCTAATGCTAACTTCAATCATCCACTTAGTTTCAATCAACCAAGGCCGCAACTACCATACCACCTCGGCCACAGCCGATTTCTCAAAGCCAAGGTACATCTCTTGAGGATATAGTTAAATCTTTGGCTACTAATTCTTTGCAGTTTCAACAGGAAGCAAGGGCAACTATCAAGAACTTGGAGACACAAGTGAGCCAATTGGCTAATACCGTGGACAAATTAGAAGCACAAGGATTTGGAAAACTTCCATCCCAAACTACGATTAATCCAAGAGAAAATACTAGTTCTATGACTTTGAGGAGTGGAAAACAACTAGATGAAGCATCAAAAGCACCAAAAAGAGCAAGGGCAACCGTGGATGAGACACAACAGGAAAAGGATTCAGCTTTTGAAAAGGATGAGGCCACAACTCCTATTGAGGCTTCTTCAGCACCTAAGTTAATTTTTAAGGTTCCTAATTCTACTAATATTTCTTCTCCTTTTCCTAGAAGGTTTGCAAAGACTAAGAAAGAGGAATATGAAAGAGTGATTTTGGAAACCTTCCACAAAGTACAAGTGAACATACCCCTTTTAGATGCCATTAAACAAGTACCGCACTATGCAAAATTCCCCAAAGAGCTGTGCACCACCAAACGTAAATTAAAGGGTGATGAGATAGTAGGAGTGGGGGAGAATGTATCCGCTGTTTTACAAAAGAAGCTTCCCCCGAAATGCAAATATCTAGGAAGTTTCACCATACCATGCACAATCAGTAACACCAGGTTTGAAAAAGCTATATTAGATTTAGGAGCATCTATTAATGTCATGCCTTATTCCATTTATGCTTCTTTAAATCTTGGTTTACTTAAGGAAACAAGTGTAGTTATTCAACTCGCCGATCGGTCTAACGCTTATCCAAAAGGTGTTTTAGAGGATATTTTAGTGCAGGTGAACGAGTTAGTTTTCCCCGCTGATTTCTATGCTCTTGAGATGGAGGATGACTCATCCCCTATGCCAACACCTTTACTCTTAGGGAGGCCATTCATGAAAACTGCCAGAACTAAAATAGATGTTTATGATGGAACTCTAACCATGGAGTTTAATGGCGAGGTTACACGTTTCAATATTTTTAAAGCAATGAGGTATCCAAGTGATTTGCATTCTTGTTTTTTAGTTGACATACTTGATTCTTTAATACCGCAACTCTTTGAGTTAACTAGTGGGGATGCATTGGAGATCGCCATTAAACAAAGCCTTGAGTTAGAAGATTCCAAAAATCCAAGAAGGGATGTTCAAGTTTGTGACAATATTGAGGAGACCATGGCATCTTTAGAGTCATTGCCAGAAGTTCCAAAGAGGTATAATGTTTCTTTTATTTCTTTGCCTTTATCTAACGAGAAACTTTTACCTTCTGTGATGCAGGCCCCTACCCTAGAGCTTAAACCTCTTCCAGAGCATCTTAAATATGTTTACTTAGGTAAGGATGATACTTTGCCCATAATCATTGCAAGAAACCTCACAACATTACAAGAAGAAATGCTAATCCATGTATTGAAAGACCATAAAACGGTTATAGGATGGACAATAGCGGATATAAAAGGGATTAGTCATTCCATATGCATGCACTAAATTTTATTTGAGGATGGACCAAAGCCAACCAGGGAAGCTCAATGTCGATTGAACCCTCCTATGATATACTAGATGTTGGCGTGATCTACCCTATTTCAGACAGCAAATGGGTGAGCCCAGTCCAAGTTGTTCCAAAAAGATCTGGCATCACCGTGGTTAAGAATGAGGAGAATGAGCTAGTACTAACTCGTGTCCAAACGGGTTGGCGGGTTTGCATTGATTATCGAAAACTTAACTCTATTACTCGCAAGTACCAATTTCTTTTGCCATTTATTGACCAAATGTTAGAAAGGTTGGCTGGTCATACTCACTATTGTTTTCTTGATGGCTACTCAGGTTATAGTCAGATCGCATAATTGCCCTGGAGGACCAAGAGAAGACAACATTCACTTACCCCTTTGGAACGTTTGCCTATCGACGTATGCCATTTGGCCTTTGCAATGCTCCTGCTACTTTTCAACGGTGTATGGTTAGTATATTTTCAGATTATGTTGAAAACATCATAGAGGTTTTTATGGATGATTTATGTGTCTATGGTGATTCTTTTGACAAATGTTTAGATAACCTTATACTTGTTCTTAAACGCTACATGGAAACTAACCTTGTGCTTAATTGGGAGAAATGTCACTTTATGGTAGATCAAGGTATAGTTTTAGGTCATATCATTTCTGCTAAAGGAATAGAAGTAGATAAATTTAAGATAGAAGTTGTTCGGTCCTTACCACCTCCCACAAGTATGAGGGAGGTTCGTTCTTTTCATGCAGGATTTTAGCGAAGTTTTTCAAGGATTTTTTAAAAATTGCAAGGCCCTTATGCAGATTATTACAAAAGGACGTGGCATTTGAATTCAACGAATAGTGCAAAAAGGCATTCGAGCGACTAAAAGAGCTCTTGACCACAGCTCCTGTCATTCTTGTTCCTATTTAATTGGCACTAAAGTAACCGTGTTTTCTGATCATGCAGCGCTTAGGTACCTGCTCACCAAAAAGGATGGAAAGTCGAGGCTCATAAGGTAGATACTTCTCTTGCAAGAATTCAATCTAGACATCAAAGACAAAAAAAGTAGCGAAAATCTGGTTACAGACCACCTTAGCCGCCTCATTTATAATGAAGATGCGCTTCCTTTGCAAGAAAATTTCACGGATGAGCAGTTACTTACTGTGGCAACTTCGGCCCCTTGATATGTGGACATAGTAAATTATTTGGTCACCAAACAGATCCCTGATGATTTAACTCATGCTGAAAAGTATAAACTGAAAAAGATCGTAGGGCAATATGTATGGGATGATCCATATTTGTGGAAGTATTGTGCAGATCAAATGATAAGAAGGTGTGTATCTAATTCAGAATTCTCTTCTATACTCACTTTCTGCCTATACTCACTTTCTGCCATTCTTATGCATGTGGTGGGCATTTTAGAGCAAAACGAACAGCTCTCAAGGTACTTGAGAGTGGATTTTATTGGCCTACATTGTTCAAAGATGCAATTATCTTTTGCAAATCTTGTGACCGTTGTCAAAGGACAGGTAACTTAGGTGCACGAAATCAAATGCCTCAAACACCTATACTAATTGTTGAAATCTTTGATGTTTGGGGTATTGATTTCATAGGACCTTTTGTTTCTTCGCATGGTAATCTTTACATACTTCTTGCTGTTGATTATATGTCAAAATGGGTGGAAGCAAAAGCCACCCAATCTAATGATTCTAAAGTGGTTGTAGATTTTGTGAAGACTAACATTTTTGCAAGGTTTGGAACAACAAGAGCTATAATCAGCGATAGAGGGAGTCATTTTTGCAATAGATCATTCGAAGCTTTGCTAAATAAATACAACATTACACATAAGGTTTCCACGCCATACCACCCACAAACTAGTGGGCAAGCTGAAGTGTCAAACCGAGAGGTCAAGTCCATTCTAGAGAAGACTGTTAAACCAAAAAGGAAGGATTGGAGTTTGCAACTCAATGATTCACTTTGGGCGTATAGGACTGCATATAAAAGTCTAATTGGAATGTCCCCATTTTGGCTGGTGTGTGGCAAGCCGTGTCATCTTCCTATTGAGTTAGAGCACGAGGCATTTTGGGTAGTGAAAGAATGTAACATGAAAATGGATGCTGCAGGTGAACAAATCAAACTCCAACTAAATGAGGTTGAGGAAATCAGAAATGATGCCTTTGAGAGCTCACAGATCTACAAGGAGAAAACTAAGGCATTTTATGATAAGATGATCTCAAGGAAGGACTTTGTTGTTGGACAGAAAGTTCTTCTATTCCACTCACGCCTTAAGTTATTTCCTGGTAAGTTATGATCTCGATGGGTTGGACCTTTTATTGTTACTAATATTCTTCCTCACGGTGCAGTGGAAATTCGAAGCTTGAAGACGGATAAGGAGTTCAAAGTGAATGGACATAGACTAAAGCCTTATTATGAACCTTTTGTGACGCACAATGTAGAGGAGGTACCTCTCTACGAACCAACATCTATTGATGGATAAATGGGGGTACAAGTCAGGCTGAGGACACTAAACCAAGCGCTAATTGGGAGGCAACCCAAAGAATGGAGGAAAATTACAGCTGTAGAGAGCACGCCATACTCAGATTTGCTCTCTCTTACTTTTACTCTTCATTATTTGATTCATTGCTTATTTTAGTTTAGTTCTCTCATGAAAAAAAAACTGTCAGGCTAGGGACACTAAACTTAGCGCTTGCTGGGAGGCAACCCATGCTATTTTTGGGTATTGATTCACTTTATGGTAATCTCTTTCCTTACACCTGTATTTATTTCAGCATATCTTTTGTGTTCATGCTATTCATAGATTTATATTTAGGAACATTGAGGACAATGTTTGATTTAAGTTTGGGGGTAAAGAAGAAAAATAAATTTTTTGTGTCCATGAGTTCAAAATGGAATAGGGTTCATGTTGATGATGTGAATTAGGAGCTTTGTGATTTTAACATTGTGATTTTTTGTTTCCGAATAAATTTTGAATTTTTAGTTTATTATACTATCCTTTTGCTAAAAGTTTTTCAGAAATATCGAGTCTTAGAGAAATTCTTGCACATAGCCACATTAGTGTAATCTTAGTGAAGATTGAGCCCAATTAAGAGATCTCGAATAATCATTAGTGGAGACTTATTTTTATTTACTTAGTGTGAGTTTGTTGGCCTTTCATTGTCCGTTGAGAGATCTCTTCTGCGCTAATTCTGAGTAGAATGAAGAGCTACTCAATCTCATAGTTATTTTTTTTTGGCACTTTCGTTGATCCCATGAGTGCCACAATTTTTCAACCACTAAAGGTGACATCAGGATTGCAAAAATCTCAATCTTGTAGTCTGAGATGATACATGACATACCTCTCTGGACTTGGTAGATGACAATAGGTAAATTAGGTTTCACCATCATTACCATCTAAAAAATCTATCATCTCTCCACTAGCGATTTTTCTAGCCTTCACCCCATCACCTCTACATCTTTACAATTTTTCATCCATTGTTACTGAGAAGTATATAGGGATGATAAAGAAGAGAAAATAAGAAGGACAATGTGTGTATATGTCTTCAATTGAGCTATATCAAGATCAGGTTCTACATGCAATAAGTGGTGATTTTTCTTCTACAAAAGAAAAAAAAAGAGTGAAAAGGAAGAAGTCAAATTCAAAATAGTTCAAGTTAAAGAACAATTGAAGAAAAAGTGAAGAGGTACAATTCAAAGGGTGTCCGGCTTAAAGATCCAAGGCCCCTATCTTCTCAGAAATCCTACACCCTTCTACCATTTATATCCTACTTCATCCTATTTTACTCATTATATGATCCTATTAGATACTAGGAAAAGAGAGGTTAGATTGTTGATAAAGTGAGAAGTTGAGTGAGCATCCCCATCTTTAATGTAGTGGTTGTTATTCCTTTCTATGAAACCAGTCCTCTAAAAATAGTTCGTTCTTCTATATATATGTGAGTCCTTTGTTTTATGCTTGATCCATACTCACATATGAGAGTGAGACAATTCTGAGTGTTTTATTTTGAGGGTATAACCGTGAGACTGAAGTCGAGGCGAAATGTATTAGGAAGGTTATCAAGGTTGTAGTTTTCTCATAACTAAAATTGCACTCTTGTTAGCTATTTAATTCTAACTCATAGTCTTGAGTATTTGTAAAAGGTTTTTAGTGTCCGCATAGTGTCCTATACTCTAATTCATATTTATTATCTTGTTAAAAATATCATTGTTAATTGCATATGTTTCTGATTCGATACATTAATTTTTCTGAAACAATATTGTGAACCCTATTCTATTTTGAACTTATAATTTTGTGGGTAGATTAACTGCAAACCCTCACGAGACAACACTCGTCCACTAGGGGTAACCTAGGGGTTTAACGGCTTGTTGCACATGCTAAGTGCAATTGCGATTCCTGCAAAAGTGAGTTAGGATTTTATTCTTTTCATTAGGATTAGTTTAGTTTTAGTTTTACTCGAGGACTAGTAAAATGTAAGTTTAGGGGTATTTGATAAGCACACATATATTACATTTAATACCTCTATATTTATATTCGTTAGTTAATTATTTTATTCTATTTGAATTAATTAAGTGTATTTTGGTTGTGTGCAAGGAATATGAGTGGAGCGGTCAAAATGTGGTAAAGCTTTCGGCAACAAGGGGTAAAGTTCTTAGGACACGTAGTGTCGGGAGCGGGAGTGACAGTGGATCCCTCCAAGGTTCAGGCTATACTGGAGCGGCGGCAACCCACTACAGTGACAGAGGTTCGAAGTTTCTTAGGTTTGGCTGGGTACTATAGGCAGTTTATCGAAGAATTTTCGCAGATAGCAGGTCCTTTGACTAATCTCACTAAGAAGGACGTTACATTCAAGTGGGATGACAAGTGTGAGCAAGCGTTTCAAGAGCTGAAGGCAAAGTTAACAACAACTCCTGTTTTGATCATACCAGAGAGTGGAGCCAGACTTGTGGTATTTACTGACGCATCGCATCAGGGACTGGGATGTGTTTTGATGCAGAACAACCGAGTGTTTGCTTATGCTTCGAGACAGTTGAGGATTCATGAACACAACTATCCGACTCATGACCTTGAGCTAGCAGCTGTAGTGTTTGCACTCAAGATTTGGAGACACTACTTGATAGGTGAGAGGTTTGAGCTCTTTTCAGATCATAAGAGTCTTAAATGCCTATTCTCGTAGAAGGAGTTGAATATGAGACAGCGTAGATGGTTGGAACTACTGAAGGATTACGACTTTCAGTTGCAGTAACACCCGGGAAAGGCCAACGTTGTGGCAGATGCTCTAAGTAGGCAGCCTAGAGGCATAGTGGCGACTATAATGGTCCAGCAGTGGCGACTACTAGAGACAGCCCGGAATATAACTTCGATTTGGCAATCCAGGAGCAGAAACAACTATTGTTGGGTAGCGTAGTCATTCGACCTACTCTAATAAGTCAAATCATCAGTGAGCAAGGAAACAATCAGTGGTGCTGTGACAAAGTTGCAGGTATCTAACAAGGAGAAGTCACAGACATGACTATAGGGGATGATGGTGGCTTGAGGTTCAAGGGACGCTTGTGTGTTCCAGAGAAATTTGAACTGAGGAGGAGCATCTTGAACGAGGCACATCGTAGTAAGTATACCATTCATCTGGGAGAACAAGATGTATCGAGATCTTAAGCGACATTTCTGGTGGTCAGGAATGAAGCGGAGCGTAGCAGAGCTCGTTCGAACATGCTTTACGTGTCAGCAAGTAAAGGCAGAGCATCAGAAACCAGCAGGCACCTTGCAGTCCTTAGATATACCCGAGTGGAAGTGAGAGAATATATCTATAGATTTTATTGATGGATTACCCAAGACTAGAAAGGGAAATGACTCCATTTGGGTGATCGTAGATAGACTGACTAAGTGTGCACACTTCGTGCCAGTCAAGAAGATATACACCGCGGAGCAGTTGGCTACGTTGTATGTAAAGGCGATAGTTCGATATCACGGAGTTCTAGTTTCAGTGGTATCAGATAGGGATACTTCATTCACCTCGAAGTATTGGAGAGCGTTCCAAGAAGCTATGGGGACGCAACTTGACTTTAGCACGGCTTTTCATCCTCAAACAGATGGGCAGACAGAGAGAGTTAACCAAGTGTTGGAAGAAATGCTCCGTTGTGTAGTCCTAGACTTCAAGGGTAATTGGGAAGATTCATTACCGCTTGTTGAGTTTGCCTACAACAACAGTTACCAAACGAGCATAGGGATGGCACCGTTTGAAGCGTTGTATAGCAGACCTTGTAGATCTCCAGTATGTTGGGCAAAAGTCGGAGAGTCAAAACTCCCAAGGTCGAAAACAGTACAATAGACTACAGAAAAAATAGCTCTAATCAGATAGCGTATGCGAGCAGCCCAGAGTCGACAGAAAAGCTACGCCGATCAGAGGCGTAGGGAACTTGAGTTCAAGGTAGGTAATCAAGTGTTACTGAAGGTATCACCGATGAAGGGTGTTCTTCGGTTCGGTAAAAAAGTAAAGTTAACACCGTGTTTCGTTGGACCTTTTCGTATCCTAGAAAGAGTAGGGAAAGTAGCATACCAGTTAGCTTTGCTAGACCAGTTAGCAGGAGTTCATGATGTCTTCCATGTGTCTATGCTTCGAAAAAATCTCAGGGATGAGAATCGACTAGCACTGGTCGATTTCCACGAGCTAGAGTTGCAACCAAGAGCAACCTAGGTAGAGAAGCCTTATAGAATTCTTGACTACAAGGAGCAGAAGCTTAGGTCAAGATCGATACCTTGGGTGAAGGTTCAGAGGCATCACCACGATGAGCGCGAGGCCATATGGGAAAGAGAAGAGGAGATGCGCACTGTTACCCAGACCTTTTTGAAGAGGTTTGTACGATTTCGAGGACGAAATCCTCTTTTAGGGGTGTAGATTGTAATACCCCTTTTTGATTAAATTACTAAGGTTTAGGGGCAGCCACTTATGTTGAGGGTACCCTGTTAGAGTTTTAGAAAGTTTGGGTTTCTAACTTGTTATAAATACAAACTAAACCCAAACACTCCTTGTTTTAGTTGACCAAGAGAAAGGAAGAGGGAGAAAGAGAATCGGCTAGAGGAGAAGAAGAGAGAATCGAAGAAGAAGAACCTAGGGTTCCGGGCAAGCTGATCGCAGAGGATCGAGAGCGAGAAGGAGAAGCCCAGACGCCATTGTAGTAGAGTTTTCTTCTTCTTCCTTGGGATTCAACTTCGTTGGTGATTCGAGGCAAGTAGTAACTTGCTCTTTTGGTGTAGATTTAGGTTTTGTATGATGTTGGTATGCTTTCTTAATGATTGAATGCATGAAAACCTAGATTATATGTTGTTTATATGTTAACTACATGAATGAATGCAAGTAATCCATGATCATAAGATGTGTGCATAATTCTAATGGTTATAATGTATGAAAACTATGGTATTAGAAGCATGGTTATAAAACCCTAACTTTTGTATAGCAGGAACCCAAATTACTTATGATAACAAGTGAAAACGAAGGCCTGAAATCGCGCAGGACACAGATGTGTGGAGTATCGATACTCCCAAAAGAAGTATCGATACTACCCACATCTATAGTCAGCGAATGTGAGGAGTATCGATACTCCCAAAAGGAGTATCGATACTACCCACATCTGTAACCAGCAGACGTATGAAGTATCCATACTCTTAAAAGTGAGTATCGATATTGCTAGTCTTGTCAGTAAAACTCATCTTTTGTCGTTAATAATCTTGCTTATGTTCATGCATGTGATCTACATGAAGTAGGATATGTATGTTTATATTTAAACATGTATTAATAATAGTGAATGCATCTTTAAACACTGGGTTAAGTACACTTTGGATGGTGATCATAAGAGAACATGCTTAATATGCAATTATCATCCATAAGCTTGATGTGTGCTTAAATAACTTATTTGGCTTGTGTGCAAACATAGTTTAGGTCCTGTATAGGCCTGGTCCTCTCCAAGCGAGGTCTACGAAATCACCAAGTGAGGTCTACGGAATCACTTGACACATAAGTAACGCCGACAGGGTTACCAGTGTTCGAGGGACGGATTTCGAGGTGGTTCACCGGATTCACGTGGCGCACGGCCAGTGTCTCGAGTGAACTACAGGGACGGGTGAAACAAGGGTTGTAATTAGGGATCACTACTTATTGTGATAACTTAATCTCAACTAAAACACAACAGCCGTTATCTTGTGCAGCTCTTTACCATGTTTAATCATTTATTGACTTGTCATATGCAATATGTTAATGCACTCTTGTGAAACTCATGGTTCTCCTAAATCTAAGCCAAGGGAACTAGTGAACTTGCTGGCTAGGTTTTGACCTAGCACCACCATTAATCTTTTCAGGTCCAGGTCAACAGGCGAATAATCAGTAGAGGTGATGTTCGTAGTTCGAGAATAAGTCTTCGGAGTTTTCCTAGATTTTCATGAAGACATTAATCATTCTTTTAATTAAGTTTAGTTGAGTTTGGACACCTGTTTAGTCCATTATTCTTTGAGAATATTCGTTCATTCGTTTGTTCAAATTGACATGTTATCATAGAGTTAATAAAGTTTATATTCAGCTTTATTTTACTTGTGTCTTGAACGTGAGTGCAACATCTTGTTAGCTTAGTGTAACGCGTACACCCTAGAGCTACAGGTTATTAATGGTTCCGCCGGAATGCCTAGTTCTCATTGAGTAAGAGCTGCAGACCTGAAAGGTGAGGGCGGAGTATTACAGCAGATGAATGGGTGCGTGCAATGTGTGTGTGCAAAGCCCGAGAAGTGTCAGATCATAAATTCCTAAATAATGCCCTTAATCGCTTTTCATGTTGGATTCTTGGCTATCCCCAGTGGAGTCGCCAGTCTGTGAACCTGAAAAATCCGGGACCTCGTCCTCCCAGAGAAGGAAAAAAAAAGTCCCGAATTCATCCACGAATGAGTGGTAACGAAGGATGACTAGAGAGTCGTGTAGAAGTGATGGAGTCGCCACCTGATTAGAGGGAATCATGACCCATTTTGTTTTTGAAAATCGCTTTTATTTTATCAAAAACTCCATGGCGATCTTCCGGTCAATGGTTTGCAATGAAGAGATTTCTGGGTAAGGGAATCCAGGTACAGGTCAGGAAGGTGTTAGGCACCAGACAACCACCTGATCGTGAGATCGGCCTCTACTTCACGTCTAAGGGCATTCTTTGGGAATTTACAATCAAGCTAAGCTACGCTACAATGGGGAGGCAATATAGTAATGTAAGGCACCCCTAGATCTACGTGACATGCATATAAGGTTCTAGGGCAAAAATGTAAATAAGGATACGCCTCTCTATGCTTTTGAGATGCATCAAAACGTGGTGACACGTGTGGAGGTGCCACACGTGCACAAAGAGGTGACATATGCCACAACACATATACCTAAGCATACAATAGTGATACGTGCATAACTATGCACATACACGAGCAAACAAGCGATTCTTGCAAAACTGGCATGCTCACTGAGGACCTTACGTGCGAAACTGGCACGTGACACAAGACCGTACGCACAAAACAGGCACGTAATAAAAGAACGTGCAAAATCGGAACGTGACAGCCGAGTAGCGTGCAAAACAGGCACGCAACTAAAGAAGGGCGTGCAAAATAGGCACGCGGTCAGCGGAATGGGGACGTGAAAAATAGGCACACATCAGTACGTGCAAAATCGGTACGTGACGAAAAGGGGTACGTGCAAAACAGGCACGTATCATGAGACAAGAAGTACGTGCGAAACCGGCACGTGTCAGAAGATCGTTCGTGCAAAATAGGCACGTGACGATGGATGACGTGCAAAACGGCACGTGGCAGAAGGTCGTACGTGCAAAATAGGCACGTGACGATGGTCGACGTGAAAATAGGCATGTGACTCGAGAAGGACGTGCAAAACAGGCACATAACAGAGGATGGCTTGCAAAACGGGCATGTGATGACGAGTAACGTGCAAAACAAGCACATAATAGAGGATGACGTGCAAGACGGGCACGTGACGACGAGTAACGTGCAAAATAGGCATACGACAGAGGATGACGTGCAAAAGGGGCATGTGACGACGAGTGACGTGCAAATTAGGCACGTAACGACGATAAAACATTTTTTATTTTTTGAAAACTTGATTTTCTTTCATTTTAAAAAGCTCATGTCACGTATGGGCGACACACATGATGAAGACGATGACTCGCACATGTCCGGTGTGCGTATGCGGGGATGTATAAGAACGACCCTAAAAATTGACTAAAAATAGTCTAAGAGCCCTAGTCTTTGCTTAGGAATTCTAAGATCCTAAATGCATGACCTAGACTAATGAAATGATTTTTTTTGAAAAAGATTGATTTTCTATTTCATTTTTCGAAAGTGGTTTTGACCCAAAGTTGGGAACTTCACTTAATTAAGTGAATTTCTTGACCGGCCCCGAAAAGTAACAAACAACCCTAGAACTAATGCAATCTATCTCTAAGCAAGCAGTCCTAGACTAAGCGCAAACGTAAGTCTATTTTAGGGGTTTTTATGGTTTGACACTGATTGGGCTTCGAAAGCCTAATGGGAAAAAGTGGGCCAATGAAATCGCAAAAGCGGGTTCAAGTCCCAAATTTTTTATTCAAAAGCTTATTTGCATTCATTTCTCTAGTCTAAAAGGGTTTAAGCCGCAAACTAAAGTAAAACAAGAGAGGATAAAAAATTTCTAACATGACATGTATGGCAAACACATCAAACAATCATGTGACACAATCATATCATCACATAATCATATCATCATGCCAAAAAGTAAAGAGTACCACATGGATTGAACTGGACATTCCGGCACTAAACAAAAGCTAAACGTGTTTGGACCGTGTTAATCTAGTAGGGTTTTCCACGATCCAAACCATTCACATTGACGATCATGCCGCTTCTAACGTACTCAACACAAAGATCAAGGCATTCTTAGTTCATACATCATGAAGTCATGCATATTTTGCTTTCTTTTTATGAAACACACAATCATGAAAATCATTTTCATCTCATAAAGGATTCATCTTAATGACCATCAACATGCATTTTAAACATTGATTATGGAAAAACATGCAGGGCTATAAAGATATCTCAAACCACCATATGAGAAGACAATATTATCACACAATTTATTCTCAAGCCACCATATGAGAAGATAACACTATCACATAACTTATAGCTATTGACATGATTCAATCACTAGGCATTTCCAAAAAAACATGATTTCTAACAATATCAACACAAGTAAACCTACACTTTACTCTCGGGTCTCACATCATCATATATCCACAAAAGCCTTTTTATGAATATAAGCATTCTTTTATGCAAAGCTACAGAGAGATTAACATACTTTTTCATCCAAAAAGATCCTTATATGTACAGAGTAGGAAAACCAATCTATTTCATGCTTTTCACCTCCTAATTTTATTATATACAGAAATGGAAAACAAGAATATAACATACTAACTCAGGATTCTATTATATACAAAGATGGAAAATAAGATCATAGCAAACAAGCACATGATTTCATTATATACAGAGATGAAAAACAAGATTATAATATACTTTTTGATTTCATGCCAGAAATAGAAATCAACACTTCCACTCACTTTTAGCTCTAAACTTTATTTCTCATCTACAGTGAAGAACAAGATATTTATATTCCCAATAGAGAATGGATACAAATTCTATACCAACAAATACTCAAAAAGCATGAATACAAATTCTATTTCATGCCAAAAATAGCAATCAAGATTATTACATTTAGATTTCTAACATGGATCTTTTCTACAAAAGAGAAGGTTAACAGAGAAAGAAAAGTTTACTAACCTGAAGTTGCAATTGATCCAACTAAGCAAATATAAGAGAGAAATCCATAGTTTGCTCCATATAATTAGCTTTAGATGAGAAGAATAAGTGAGATGTTACTGGAATTTCCAAATTCTAAGGGAAGAAGATGAGGTCACTCCTTTGGACTCATCCCACCAGAATGACGCAGGAAAGAAGATGGCCAGAAAAATCCTCTCTCTCTCGCCTCACCTCTCCTAATCTTCTCTCTTACCTCACTAATCTTTTTCTAAACTCTAATTACTTGGAAGCAAGAAGAGAAAAGAGGTGGAAGCAGAAGAAAACAAGAAGACCAGAGAACCAGAGAAAACCAGAGAGAGTAAATAAAAACCAGAGAGCCCAAGAGAGCTTGCCCTTTCAGGTAACCTTCTTTTTAAAGAAAAAAAACTAAGGTTTCTCTCCAGTTAGCCATTTAGATTAACTACACATGGACGGTTGAGATGAAGAGGAAGAAAAATATCTACTCTTAGTGGCCACGTGTTGTGCAAAGAGTGGGTGGTTTGGTTCACACATATTAAATAAGTTTTGTGAGACAGAAGAAAAATAAAAGAGGGGTACCTCCTAACATGAGAATATTCTAGGTAATCCATTAGGATGAAGACATGTGTCCTCTCTGCTTTCAAAACTTTCCAAAACGGGAGAGAATTTGTGTTTCTATATAGAGAAATCGGCCCTTGAAGGGCCGACCCTAATCATATAGTGACATCTGTCACTTATTTTATTCAAAAACAAAATTATTTTCCAAATTCTACTAAAATAGAAAGTATTTTCTGTTTCTCTTAAAGCAAAATGGGACACATGTCACTACAAAAGGGAGATCGGTCTTCCAAGGGCTGATCCCACTAATGTGGTGACATGTGTCACCTAAACATATGGAACACATTTTTCTTTTCTTTTTTTGTTAAATGCATAACACATTTTTTCCATAAAACATATTTTTTTTAACACAAAACACATTTTTTCACAAAACACATTTTTTCACAAAACACACATTTTTTGTATGATAATCCTTTTTCTTTAAAACAAAACAAAGAAAAAAGGGACACATGTCACCACTTTGTATAGATTGGTCTTTCAAGCGCCGATCCCTATAAGGTGGTGACAAGTGTCACCCTAAAAATAACTTCTTTTCTTGCTCTATTATCCTTTTTCTTTTTATTTCTTTTTTTTTTTACAAAAAGGGGATAAAATAGACATGTGTCACCTTATTAGGGGGATCGGCCTTCCAAGGGCCGATCCCACTAACATTGTGACACGTGTCACTTTTTAAGAAAAACCAAAATGATTTCCTCTCCAAAACAACTTTTGCCTTTTCCTAAACTACTTATTCTCCTTATTTTTTTTAAAATAACTTTTTCCAAAACAACTTTTTCTTATTTTTTTTAAAATAACTTTTTCCAAAACAACTTTTTCTTATTTTTTTTAAAATAACTTTTTCCAAAACAACTTTTTCTTATTCTTTTTAAATCAACTTTTTCCAAAACAACTTTTTCTTATTCTTTTTAAAATAACTTTTTCCAAAACAACTTTTTCTTATTTTCTTTTTCTTTTTCTTTTTTAACAATCAACAGGTAGGTGACATCTGTCACCTTTAGAAAGAGATCGGCCTTTTAAAGGCCGATCCCAACCCTTTGGTGACACGTATCACCAACTCTTCTTCCACACCCTTTATTTTTTTAATTTTTTACAAAGAGGTCCCTTTTGAAAATTTCCACAAAGTTCGGAGTTATATTTTTCTATACCAAAAGGGTTCCCACAAGCCAAAGATAATTCTAGGCTCCTACCTATGCAAAATTGTTTCCAGTTCCAAGTGCTCCACAAAATTGGTTCCGGTTCTAGGTTGACGGCACCCAAAGTGGGTGCGAACATTGGGTGTCTACAGTTTTAAATAGTTTTTGTATTTATTTTTCTAGATATTTTATGAATGAATGTCCGAGCTTACTGGAGAAGAGGTAGATCAAAGGCTTAAAAGGATCTTGGAATTCACATCGTCTGATTTTAGGTCAAACGAGCAGTTCACACCTTTTCTACATTCACCATCATCTTCACATCCAATTTCCACACCACCCGAATTCACTCGAGCATTACATACTTCCCTTCCACCTAGTCCACCAAGGGACTCTTTAAACCAGTTAGTTTAATCCGAGCAAGAAGAGATGACAGGGAAAAATCAAACACTAAAGGAGTTGGCAGCACCAACTTTGGACCAGCAGCCTCTTTGCATTCATATTCCTCAACTTAAGGGTGCTTTTGAGCTCAAATCAGGAATGATACATCTTCTACCAACTTTCCATGGTTTTGTAGGTGAAGATCCAAACAAGCACCTCAAGGAGTTTCATGTAGTGTGCTCAAGCATGAAACCAACAACCGTCTCTGAAGACCAAATTAAGTTGAGAGCTTTTCCATTCTCCTTAGCGGACAATACAAATGAGTGGCTTTATGAGTATTGTGAGAGATTCAAGAAGTTATGTGCATCTTGTCCTCATCACCAAATCAGTGAACAGCTCCTAATTCAATATTTTTATGAAGGACTTATGCCAATGGAGATGAACATGATAGATACTGCAAGTGGAAGAGCTTTAGGAGACAAGACACCTTTGGCAGCAAAGACTTTGATAGCTAATATGGCGGCTAATTCACAATAGTTTAGCAATCGATCAGAATTGCCGCCAAGGAAGGTGAATGAGGTTAGTGTTATATCCAACATTGAGTAACAACTAGCCAATCTCACCTCACTAGTTCAACAAATGGCTGTGGGTACTATTCAATAATCAAAGATGTATGGAGTATGTTTTATGGTAGGTCATCCAACCGATATGTGCCCATATTTGCAATAAAATAATTTAGAGCAAGTCAATGCTCTAGGAGGGTTTTAAGGGCAGCAAGTGTTACGAAGACAGAAGTATGATCCTTTCTCTAATACTACAATGTTCGATGGAGGGATCATCCTAATTTTAGCTATTCGGGGAATCATCAACAAGCTGCTCCTAATGCCAACTTCAATCATCAACCTCAGCTACAACTCATGTCTCAAGGCCAAGGTATATCTCTCGAGAATATAGTTAAATCTTTGGCTACTAACTCTTTGTAATTTCAACAGAAAGCAAGAACAATTATCAAGAACTTAGAGATGCAAGTGAGCCAATTGGCTAGTACTGTGGGCAGATTAGAAGCACAAGGATCCAGAAAACTTCCATCCCAAACCATGATTAATCCAAAAGAGAATGCTAGTTTCGTGACCTTGAGGAGTGACAAACAACTTGAGGAAGCACCAAAAGCACCAAAAAGAGTAAGGGCAATCGTGGATGAGATAAAACCTGATAGGGATTCGGCTTTTGAGGAGGATGAGGCCACAACTCCTATTGAGGCTTCTTCGGCACCTAGGGTAATTTTTAAGGTTCCTAATTTTACTAATGTTTCTTCTCCACCAAGGGGAACATGAAAGAAAGATTTTGGAAACCTTTTGTAAAGTACAAATGAACATCCCTCTTTTAGATGCCATTAAACAAGTGCCACGCTATGCAAAATTCCTCAAAGAGCTATGCACCACCAAACGCAAATTAAAGGGTGATGAGATAGTAAGAGTGGGAGAGAATGTATCCACTGGTTTACAAAGAAAGCTTCCCCCAAAATGCAAAGATCCGAAAAGTTTCACCAAACCATGCACAATCGGCAACACCAGGTTTGAAAAAGCTATACTAGATTTAGGAGCATCTATTAATGTCATGCCTTATTCCATTTAGGCTTCTTTAAATCTTGGTTTACTTAAGAAAACCGGTGTAGGTATTCAACTCGCCGATCGGTCTAACGCTTATCCAAAAGGTATTTTGGAGGATGTTTTAGTGCAGGTGAAGGAGTTAGTTTTTCCCCTATGTTATGAGATGGAGGATGACTCACCCCCTATACCTACACCATTACTCTTCGGGATGCCATTCATGAAAACTGCCAGAACCAAAATAGATGTTTATGATGGAACTCTAATCATGGAGTTTGATGGCAAGGTTATTCGTTTCAAAATTTTTGAGGCAATAAGGTATCCAAGTGAGTTGCATTCTTGTTTTTCAGTTGACATACTTGATTCTTTAACACAGAAACACTTTGAGTTAACTAGTGGGGATGCATTGGAGATCGCCATTAAAAAAAGCCTTGAGTTAGAAGATCCCAAAAAGCTAAGAAGGGATGTGCAAGTTTGTGACAACATTGAGGAGACCGTGGCATCTTTAGAGTCATTGCCGGAAGCTCCAAATAGGTATAATATTTCTTTTATTTCTTTTCCTTCATCTAACGAAAGACTTTTACCTTATGTGCTGCAGGCCCCTACCTTGGAGCTTAAACCTCGTCCAAAGAATCTTATATCCAACACTGAGCAACAACTAGCCAACCTCACCTCACTAGCTCAACAAATGGATGTAGGTATTATTCAACAATCAAAGATCTGTGGAGTATGCTCTATGGTAGGTGATCCAATCGATATGTGCCCATCTTTACAAGAAAATAATTTGGAGCAAGCCAATGCTCTAAGAGGGTTTCAAGGGCAGCAGGTATTACAAAAACAGAAGTATGATCCTTTCTCTAATACTTACAATGTTGGATGGAGGGACCATCCTAATTTTAGCTATTCGGGAAATCATCAACAAGCTGCTCATAATTCCAACTTCAATCGTCCACCTAGTTTCAATCAACTAAGGCCGCAACAATTATATCTACCTCGGCTACCACTCATGTCTCAAGGCCAAGGTATATTTTTTTATAGCCTTAACGATATTTATGTTACTACCTATTATCAACATGTCACCTACATACAGACATACAATGACATATCCATGTTCTGTGATTTTTGCATACACACATTTATCATATTCATTAATTTTGAACCCGTCTGACATCATTACATTGTCAAACTTCTCGTGCCATTGTTTCGATGCTTGTTTTAATCCATACAGAGATTTAAAAAGCTTACACACTTTTTTCTCTTTCCCAAATGCTATAAATCTTTTGGGTTGTTCCATATAGATTTCTTCTTCTAACTCACCATTTAAAAATGTAGTTTTAACATCCATTTGGTGAATTTTCAAATTATGTAATACTGCAATAGCTATTAACATCTAAATTGATGTTATTCTTGTTACAGGTGAGTAAGTACCAAAGTAGTCTAAACCTTCTTTTTGTTTAAATCCTTTAGCCACTAATCTGATCTTGTATTTGTAAATAGAACAATCTGATTTTATTTTCCTTTTGAAAATTCATTTACAACCCAAAGGTTTATTTCCTGGTGGAAGATCTACTAGTTCCCAGGTATAGTTGCATTATGGATTCTATCTCACTATTGATAGCTTATTTCTATAAAGGAGCTTCTGGAGTAGACATTGCTTCTTTAAAATTTTGAGGCTCATTTTCTAACAAAAAAATTAGAAAATTAGGACCAAATGACTTAGTTAATTTAGTCATTTTGCTACATCTTGATTCTGGTTCTTCTTCTTCCTGTACAATTTCTGCATTTGTATTGTATTTTCTTGTTTGCTGCTATCATTACTTATAGCTGAAATGTAGGTTCTTTTAAGAGAACTCCTTTCTTGTCTTTCTTTACAAGAAAAATATCTTTAAAAAATGAAGCATTCCTTGATTCTATTATAGTATTAGTATGTATATCTGAAATTTTGGATTTTTGTACAAGAAATCTATATGCACTGCTATTTTCTGCATATCCTATGAAAATACAATCAACAGTTTTAGATCTTATTTTAACCTTTTTAAGAATAAGAACTGCTACTTTTGTTAAACACCCCCATACTTTAGGATATTAGTAGGAAGGCTTTTTTCCTTTCCAAAGTTCATAGGGTGTTTTATCTTTTTTCTTGTGGGGTAATTTATTCAAAATATAGTTCGCAGTAAGTAATGCATCCCCCCACAAGTTCTGAGGTAATCCAGAACTTAATAATAATGCATTCATCATTTCTTTTAGAGTACTATTTTTCCTTTCTGCGATTCCATTTTGTTGAGATGAATATGGGGCAGTAGTTTGATGAATAAGTCCATATTCAGAAAATAAATCAGCAAAAGGTAACTCATATTCTCCTCCTCTATTACTTTTGAACATTTTGATCTTTTAGTTAAGTTAGTTTTCGACCTCATTTTTATAATGTTTAAACATTTCTACTGCTTCATCTTTGCTTCTTAGTAAATATACATGACAATACCTAGTACAGTCATCTATAAAAGTAATGAAATACTTTTTACCACCTCTAGTTTGAGTTATTTTTAAATCACAGATATCACTATGAATTAATTCAAGTGGTTCTGTATTTCTTTCAATTGAATGAAATAGTGTTCTAGTTAATTTTGCTTCTACACAAATTTCACATTTATGATTTGTGTCAATTTGAAAATTAGGTAATAGGTCCATGTTAATTAATTTTTGTAAATAATTATAATTAACATGTCCTAACCTTTCATACCACACATTAAATAACTCAAGTATATAAGTAGAACTATTAAGTTTATTGATAGCAGGAATTACAGTCATTACATTCATTTTAAAGAGTCCATCATTGAGATACCCTTTCCCTACATACATCCCATTCTTAGTTAACACAAATTTGCTAGAAACAAAAACTAATTTCAAACCATTCTTGGACAGCAAAGATTCTGAAACCAAATTCTTCAGAATATCCCGAATATGAAGCACATCGTTGAGAGTCATTTCCTTCCCCGAGGTCATCTTCAGTACAACCTTCCCTTGGCCTTCAACCTTTCAAGTTGATGAGTTTCCCATAAACAAATGTTCTTCATGGTTCACTGCTTGATAGTTGGTAAACATCCTCTTATCTGAGTAGATGTGACGAGTTGCACCGGTATCTAGCCACTATTCTCTAGGATTACTGTAGACACCCTAATTTTTCCCACCTTCATTCATGGAGTACTTCGAGATTCTCATTAATCACCCACAAAAATAACCCTAAATGGAGTTCAAAATCAAGCCAAAAATAGCCCAAAAACAAAAACCTTGCTAAAAATAGCTCAAAACCATCCCAAAAACAAGCCTAAAAATATCCCAAAAGTGAAGCAAAAAAACCTCTCAAAATAAGCCCAGTGGAAAAGAAGGCATAAAGGCCCATGCTGGAAAATTCAGCTGGTTCGAACCACTAGTTCGAACCAACTGAAGCTAGTTGTGTTTTTTATTCCTTTCTTCTTTTCTTTTCATCTCCTCACTATTCTACCTTCCATTTTTATCTTCCCCTTTGCTTTTTCTTCCTCAAATAATGAGACCTGCCCCTAATTTTAGCAAAAGAAAATATCTTTTTCATTTTTTTTCATTTAAAAAATCCACCTCCTTATTATTCTACCTATCTTTACTATTAAGCCTACCACCTCACCCCTTTGATGGAAGGCTATAAAAGGAGCCTTCCATCCCACAAAGAAGAGGGCCTTGAACTAAAAAAGAAAAGAGAGAGTAGTAAACTCATTCACAAGAGAAGAAGACATTCTTGAGAGTTTAAAGAGAAGAAGGCTTGAGAAACCAAAGAGTTAGAAGATTTTTCCTTTTCTTTTAGAATTTAGTGTGTAATTCCTTTCTCAAAGCTCTACTCATTCTAGTCACAACACCCTTATAAAACTTAGGAGTGGTGTGTCCTTTTGATTTAGGGACTTTCAAAAAATCTTTGTAAGAGTTTAAGAGATAATACATGTAAGATGAAGCTCTTCCAATTTTTAGTCTCAACACTCTTAATAAATTAGGAGTGGTGTGACCTTCTTTTGGGTAAGAGACTTCAAGTGCCAAATCCTCATTCAAACTATTCCATAAGTCAAGGTATATAAATTTTCTAAGCTTGGTTAAACTTCAAGATGATGTAAATTAGATTGTCTTGAAGGCCACAATACTTGTGGTCATTTCAAATTATAGATATTATTTAAATATTTATATATTGTTCCAAAGTGAACATTCTTTCTTATATCTATCTTTATTTACATTTCATGCAATTTACTTCTAATTAATTTTTTAATTTCTTTATTTTTACATCTTTATTTACATTCCTTGTGATTTACTTACAAGTTACTAACATTAACATTCTAACATTCTTTATTTATATTTCTTGTCATTTATTTATAAGTTATCAACACTAACTCTCTAATATTCAACGTTCCCATTCCTTGCAATTTATTTCCAAGTAATCTCTCAATTTCTTTATTGTACATCTTTATTTGCATTCCTTGTTACTAACACTAACTTTCTAACATTCCTAACCATACAAGGTTAAAGCATTTATTTCCATTGTCCATAATTCTTATTTTCTTAAAGTCATTTACTTATTATGTCTAAGAAATCTAAAATTAATTGCTTGGGGACATCTCCCTTCATTATTTTTCTAACTTGTTAATATTATCAAAGAAAACTTGGCATTTGTTTAATCTCTAACTTATGTACTAATGTAATCATTTAAAATAGATTGTCCCAACACCTCTCCCTTGATGTAAAACCATGTCAATGAACCAATAGGAATGCAATAGTTTGAATTACTGTCTAAAGTAAAATGCCATAATGGAAGCTATATACATGAAAATTCCATATGAAACGAACATTTGAAAAATGAATATTTTCAAGGGAAATATTTTCTAAAAGAAAATTTTACCAATTCCAACAAATATAGAAATCTGTATAATCCCTCCCAGGATTCTCAAAATGATAACATCATTAGAAAATCCGAATCTTTCTTTCAAATAAGGGAAGATTATCCATCATCTCCTAAAACACGGAGATAATTCAAAATACATGCTTAAAAATAAAGCATGGCATCCATTTACTTTCAAAGAGAGTATTTGTTCAAATCGTTTTCATCTTAAAAAGAGATGCACAAATGACTCATTATCTATAAGATAATCAATTGCTCAGATTTTCTGGGCAAAATTTCTTAATCAGTTCTTACAAAAAACATCCCTAAAATTATCCCCTAATTATGAAGTAGAGACCGATCTTTGATCGGGCGGTTGTCAGGTACCTCATACCTTCCTGACCCGTAATAGAGTTCTCTTACTCGGAATCTCAATCGCAGACCAATCTAAGGAAGATCAATATTAGAATTTTTTAAAAAAAGGGCTAAAAGCAGTTTTCCAATTATAGGGTCCTGATTCCCTAAAAATCAGGTGGCGACTCCAAATCAATCAAAAGAAATCACAAGACTCTCGGAGAGAGATGCAAAAGTCGTATCCCTCGGCCAAAAGTGCAAGAGAGAAAATGAGGCGAAGCCTCGTAGCCTTCTGAAAAAAAGTGCGGGTGCTACAATTACTGATCAGATTAACTTCTAAAACAACAGCAGAAAAAATCATTTCTGAAAGTTCTGCAGCCAACTTTTCTGTTTCAGTCATGTTCACATCGAGTTCTTCTTTTTGGAATTGTCAGATCCTTTCTTGTTCTTGTTGCGGCAATCCTTAGCACGATGCCCAAACTTGTCACAGTTGTAGTATTTTTCCTTGACCTTTTTGGAGGAACCTTGATGTTTGCGTGGACCTGCAACATGCTTCCTTTTTTGTCCACTTTCTGTCCTCCTTCTACTATATTAGCCTTTGATTCATGAGATTGTTTCTCTAAATTCTTTTCAGCCATACGGCTGTCTTCTTTGACTCTAAGTTTTAGACTTAAATCCTCAAGGTCCACATCCTTTCGCTTATGTTTAAGGTAATTTTTGAAACTTTTCCAAGAAGGTGGTAACTTCTCTATCATTGCAGCCACTAGTTGATAGCAAGTTGTACTGCATTTCATGGATATTGGCAGACGTAGGAATTGAATTACCAACGATAGCAGCAATGTTACACATCGAGGTACACCTTTCTCAAAGTCTTTGAAAGCACAACTCCACCTACCTTGAGTGGCACACGGTGTACTCAGGTTACAGTTGCAACCACGCCTACTCCACCTTCAATTTGGATTTCCAGAGCTGAACCTGGCACTGATACCACTTGTTAGGGCCCACGCAAGCACCACTACATAACTTGGGCCTAATCTGATTCTAAGCCCCATCCATAGCACCAATATTCTCTCCAACTTAACTACCTTTCCACTTGAGCTTGTGCCTAAATGTGGGGTTTTTATCTGAAAAGGCCTCGGTGCTTAATAGTGGTGTGATCCATCCTTATACTTCACTTGGCGTGTCTTCTCGTAACGTAGACTATTCCAAAGGTTCTAATCGAGCCACACCTTCAACAACCTTGATATCATGAGAGGATAAATTTAACTGAACATCTTTAGTGATTTTCCTTATAACCAATCGAACATGGAGGCAAGTAGTTATGAAGCACCAATTATTTCTTTCTGCCTAAATATGGTAAAAGAATGCATTTAGAGTTCGTTTCTTAAGGCAAGAATCAGTTGAGTTACCTATAAAATAAGCAATGCGCCATTGAATTTCCGGATCCCAATCTAGATACATGCCTTTCGAGTCATAATGGCCATTAATCCCCTCCAAATTATATATATTAAGAGTAAGTGTAACGCCCCGTATCCCAAAATACAAGGGACATTACCATCAGTCTACCGCGAGACTCAATTCCAGCAGAGTCTCCCCTGTAAACTGGACCTTTCGTCACCTAATAGACATAGTGCATATAATAATTTACGCAACGGAAGCAAATTTAAACAAGGATATGCACTACAAATTTGCCACCCATTTTTTTTTTCTCAACTCAACTGAAATCCCAACGAAGTAGGACCAGGAGGAACCTGCAACAACTACGACATTCACATTTCTCACAAAATAAGGATATAACTGTGATAGAATATATAGTTATGTTTGTTGTTTTCCTGCCAAAATATATATA
>MVGT01002290.1:35790-51903 GCA_002174775.1 Macleaya cordata
TTTTTTTCTTTTTCAGCTAGTTTTATTTCCTCTATTATACTTAGCTAAGCTTTATTAACCCCATTTTCTCATTTTCATTTTCTATTATCTAATATTACTAATAATACTACAATATCATTATTAGTAGTAAACAACAAAAGTATAAAAACCCTTATTTTCTTTTTGTTGCAAAACCTAATATTACTAACACTATTAATATCATTATTAGTATTATTAGCAAAATAATTTTCTTTTGTTAGTGGGGCCTCACAGTAAGGACATCCAAAGAAGAGATGAGTATCATTCTCAACATTAGAATAACATAGCATGCATGTAGTGTCAATGTCCATCCCCAAGACTCAGCTTAGTCTTCTTTTTTAGGCTACGATTGAGTGCCAGCCAGGTGATAAAATAGTGGCGTGGAATGCAAAGCTTGAACCACACAAGGGTATGCCATAAGACTTTAGGAGATCTCGGCCTTAAAGCTTCATATGTCTCTTTAAGGGTAAAATTCCTTGAGCTTCTTGCAGTCGATCCAGACAGTAGAATCTTCCTTAATAACATCAATTAGAGTAGCAGCCAAGCCATGCATAATGTTTCCAAGAGTTGGGATTAGATTGGAGGGAACCGGCCATTGACCTCCAACAATGCAAGATTTCACTAAAGCATTGGCATGCAGCGTAGAGTTATATATCAAGGATGGAGGAAAATGTCATAGAGGATGCCCTAGGGGTGCCATTTGTCCTTCCTAAATTGGATTGTGTTTACCCTTGCCAACTAAATGTAAAACAAAATTTACAGCTGTGCTTCTATGCTATAGAATTCTGCGCCACCACCACGAAGATTCGATTTGATTATGTTTTTGCAGACCCATTCTGTGACGCCCCAGTTTCCAACCACGGGACATCACCTGCAGTCTACAAAAGAGACTCAAATCCGGTAGAGTTTCCTTTGTAAAGCAGAGCTGAGACATACCTCATAAACACAATTTAAATTTATTTCTATGTAGCGGAAGTAAAAATTTAAAAGTAACCCTGCAAAAAAACCCTTTTTTACATTCTAAGAATTCAACTAGCACATCCACCTGAAGAACTTACCATTTCCACTTTTGATTATAAGATAGGGTGATATGTTTATATTTACATGAATATGAGTTTTGTGATATAATTATAAATATAGAACACCATATAAAAATAATACTTTAAAAAGTATTACAAATCTGCATTCATCATAACCTTGCAGACTCTGTGCCATTATGAGTAGCCTTTATAATCAACGAACTCACCTAGAATCCTACCTTGATTCCAAAATGCCAACTGTAAAACCATGAGAATAAATGGGTGAGAAACTCAGTAGGTGGATAAACCATCCTAGTACCATCAATATGCAACGATCTACCCGACAAATAATCTTACACAATTTCTACACGTGCATATATATATATACATTTAAACAATAACATATGTAACCATTTCAAAGTCTATTTTAAAAAAAACCTATTTACGATGGTAAAAATCCCTCTTTTTCAAATTTCATATTATGAGTATTCATTCTATCACACAAGTAGAAGACGCGCAGGACAAGATCAAGAGCCAAAGCGCTAGGCATATGACAGACCCGATGACCAAAGCACAAGTAGATGGGATCCAGGACAGGACCAAGAGTCAAAGCGCAAGGCGCAGGACAGACTCAAGGGCCAAAGCGAGAGTTTATGGAGCACAAGACAGGACAAAGAGTTAAAGCGCAACACGCATGCAAGACTCAACGACCAAAGCGTAGATTAGTACACACAGGACAGGACCATGGGCCAAAGCGCTACGCGCAGGACAGACCCAAGACCACCATAAAATATGATGTCAGTCACAAGATATGAGTTTCATGCAGAAGTTCCAATGATAAAATACAACCATCATTCTTTGAAACATGCTACAATTCAAAATACTTGCTGGAGCATGATAAATCATACTAAAGTTCCCAAAATATAAGTTTTTTCTCATAAAATACAAGTTATAAGCCTCAGGAAAACATGGATAATTCATTTTCTATTCTCATTCATTTATCAAACACATACAAAAACCATATGCCATGCTTTCGTACGAAATAGTTTAATCATTTCTTAAACATGACTTTGAAATAATCATGGTGTTATTAAGATGGGAAGACCACCTACCTCAAATGCTACTAGACTGCTCGACGAAAGGTCTTATGCGTTACCGATTCTCATTTAAGAGGTACTCAATGAAAGGTACAAACTCAACCCCTATACTGAAGTAGGAAAACAAGCAAGTTAAGTTTCTAAGTTATAAAACTAAGACAACTAAGAAGGTTTAAAATCCAAAATTACAGTCCTAAGCATAAGACAACCAACTAGCACTAGAAGTTCATCCTTTCAACCTAGAACCTTAGTTTAAATCTCAACCTATTTAAATATAGGTTTATCCACCGACAAAACCATTAGAATTAGCATCAAATGTTTGGAAAACATTGAAAACATTTATTTAGTAAGCTTGAAGTATCAAAAAGTAGCCCAATGTAAGCATCAACAAAAAAATATAACAGTTTAGGAAAATAAACGCTATAGATCGTAGAAAACTCAGAAAATATTGAAACTAAAATCATTAGAAAGATAACACCGAGATCTACACTTTTTATGAAGAAATCAAAAACAGAAAACAAATTGAGAAATGAGAAAAGTGCCGATTAACAATACATTTTGCAGAAACAGCTAGTTTTTAGAAAATAATAGCCTGAACTTTAAAAATCTATAATGAGTTGTCTACTTGTCCAAAACTCATGTCCAAAACTCAGAAAATGTTTATTGAATATAGCTTAGGATGTTATGAATCATTAGAAACTAGAAGCACATGATTTGGAGTTAAAACAAGAAAGATATGTAAATGTTAGTAAAGGCCTTGCAGCTAAATCCGAGAATTCAATCTAAAGACAAACAACTCAAACTTGATTAAAACATCTACAAATCAGCATAACATTAACAATACTCCACTCAAAACCATCGGTAACTAATTTTTAAAGAAGAACCCTAAAATTTCAGTCAAAATACATGTCTCAAAACCTATCAAACCTACGGAATAGCTCAAATTACTCAGGCTAAACTTAGATCCTTCACTTTTCTTTTAATAATCTTGCTGATTTGGGGTTTTATTCATGCTCAAGGAAGTGCAACGCCCCGTAATCCAAAACACGGGACATTACCATCAGTCAACAAAAGAGACTCAAATCTAGCAGAGTCTCCTCTATAAACTGGACCCAAGCACAACTGATAAATACAGTTTAAAAAAACTTAGTGCAGTGGAAGGCAAAAATTTTAATTAAAACACAAGATAAAACCCATCTCTTTCTACTTATATAATTCGGATTGACATCATAAAACTATAATACATATACATATAAATTGTCCTTTTTTTCGAAAAATGAGTAGGATGCCCTTGCATGGGATTAAAATTGAAGTGGAGGACATGCTTTTTTTTATGTATGGAGTCCTTGGAACACGTTAGCGCGATGTAAACAGACGAAAAACCCATCTGCGATGTAAAAAGATGAAAAACCCATCTACTGAATAACGACGGTGCACGTTAGCAAACCCCAATTAATGAATTTTAACATAAAAATGGCCATAACTTTCAAAATATAAATCGGATTTGAAAAAAATTTATATCGTTGGAAAGCATTTTTCAAGATCTTTAAAATAAGATCACACATGAATACCAAATTCAAAAAAAAAAATCCAGAAAAACCCTATTTACCAAGCTATAAACTCAAATAATTGTATGCAAATTTTAATTTGCATACATCAGTTAACTTTGAACTTGTATACTATGAACTACAATATTTTCATGAACATAAAATAGTACAAATGCTCAAAAGTATGTAAAAATATCCAATGCAAATTATAATTTGCATTTTTTTAACTATGCAAATTATAGTTACATTATTCAAAATGTAATTTTTTACTTTTTTCTTATGCAATCTGGTTATATAGAGACTTAGAAAAGTGCACATGCTCAAAAGTATTTAAAATAGCCGATGCAAATTATAATTTGCATCGTTTAAAATGTAATTTTTTGGCTTTTTTCTTATGCAATCTGATTGCACAGAGACTTAAAAAAGTGCAGATGCTCAAAAGTATTTAAAATAGCTGATGCAAATTATAATTTGCATAAAAAACAATGCAAATTATAATTTGCATTGTTTAAAATGTAATTTTTTGGCTTTTTTCTTATGCAATCTAATTGCATAGAGACTTAGAAAAGTGCAGATGCTCAAAAGTATTTAAAATAGCTGATGCAAATTATAATTTGCATCATTTTTTACTATGCATAGGCGTTTTTATTATGCAAGTAGTTATGGGTTTTCATAGACTAATTACAAATTTTTTTTTTTTGAATTTAGTATGGTTGTCTAATCTCATTTTAAAGATCTTGAAAAATACTTTCCAAAAATATAAATTTGGCTAAAATCTAAATTGTAGATTAAAAGTTATAGCATTTTTTATTTTAAAAAAATTTATTTTTTCTCTCTGCCACGTCATCGGTCCCCACAAGCAAAAATAGTTAGAAGTATACGTGTTTAGCAAAGAGAAGGGTAGTTTAGGTACTAAAATTTTGCAGTTTTAAAATAAAAGAAGGAACTAACTTATTTCCTTACAAAACGCTAAAAAGTAGGGATTATGCTTGCAAAACAAAAAGTGTTTGTCCTCTACATGAAACGGTTATAAAAGGAGGGCTTTCAGCCCAATATTGTGTTTTTTTTTATAACCATTGTAGTAGAGCTTAGATAAAAGTCCTTACATTATTTACATATATACGTGCTCCAGATTCGAGCCAAACCTAAAAAAATATAAGTCCAAAAGGAAAGTATGAAAACTTATATACAATCATCCTGTTGTAAACAAAGAAAGGAAACCTACACAAAAACAAAATAGGTTTTCCTTGCGTGAAAGCATAGGTCACAACAACAAAACTATGGATCTCTAACTCGATCCCAAAGCGCCAGCTGTAAAACAACGATAGGAATTGGGTGAGTAAGCTCAATAGGTGGTCTACCCATCTTAATAACACCATGTTATTTCAAAATTATATTTAAGAAATGATTAATAAACTATTTCATAAGAAAGCATGGCATATGGTTTATATACGTTTGACAAATGAACAATGATTGAAAGTAAATTGTTCATGTTTCCTAAGGTTTATGACCTGTATTTTATGAGAAATAACTTTTGTTTTGAGTACCTTAATATGATTTGTGATGCTCCAGCATGTATTTTGAATTGTGTTTATCAGGTGCCTCGTGTCACGGAATGGGCTAGTACCCATGCCATCCGCGACACGCTCAGTACCAACGGCCCAGAGCAGGACATGGGCCAAGGCCTAAGTAAGTAAAAGGGGCACAAGAGGCCCTGGACAGATTGTATACGCACGAGCCCAGTCCAGGGGCCCCGAGACAGCTAGCAGACATAAAGGCCACACCGGGCCCCAAGACAGCTAGCCTACCTAACATGTCTCCAGATTCCCTAGAGACATGCCGACATTCTTGAGCCTTGTATATACCTCGAGCCTGGTAACCTAGGAATATTTTATGGGGGGAAACCTAGGAGCTTGTCCCCTTCATCAGATGTATGACACATGCTGTAATCTTAGCCGTCCATTGGACCCCCAACTTGTCTATATAAGGGGAGTCCCATTTCATTTGTAGCTACCAAGAATTCAGAGTTGAGTAATAAGAGTTTACAGGTTTCTCTTAAGCTGCTCCTATGTTTTCTTGTGTGTTGTGCGAGCTTAGCTAACCAAGGAGAGTTCTAAGCTTCACAAAGGGAGAAAGGCTTACTTGACTAGCAGGAGAACTAGTTCAAGTGTCGCACGGTTGCTTAGCAAACAGATCAAGTGCTAGCCCCGTGACAGTTGGTATCAGAGCAAGTCGAACTACCCAAGTGGGAGGAGAGTACTTCATGGCAATTGAAGGTGATGTTACTCAGGTCGTAGTCGAAGAAAGAAGGGACGTAGCTCCGAGGAACAAGAAATCAGGCAGAAACAAGTCTGCTGATTCTCGTCGAGAGGCTTCCTTAGAGGCACACATTGAGTTGCTCGAGTCCAAGGTGTTATCCTTGGAAGACCGTATAGAGAAGGCAGATGACACCTTCCTATAGCAGGAGAAGATCATTGAGGATCTTGAGAAGTCGTTGGCTTGCACTATTGATGTGCTCAAAGTCGACACAGTCTAGCTTGTGAAAGGCTTCAGAGAACAGTCCTCAGAGGCAGTAGAGAGACTACAAGCCCAAATAGAGGAGATGAAGACCAGATTCACACTAGTAGAACGTGCCTTCGCAAATAGAGGCGGCCAAGCTCGTGAGGTTACCAAGGTAAGGATACCCGAGCCAAAGTGTTATAATGGAGCACGTGACGCCAAGGAATTGGAGAACTTCCTATGGCATCTTGAGAGGTACTTCAAGGCCGTGAACCTTGAAGATGATGGAGGCAAGGTGGATGCTGCAAGCATGTATTTGTCCGATGATGCTATGTTATGGTGGCGTAGAAAAACTACAGACATAGAAAAGGGGATATGCACGGTAGATACATGGGAGGACTTCAAGAAAGAATTAAAGGCACAATTCTTCCCAGAGAATGTAGAGTACCGGGCGCGAGACAAACTGATGAATCTCAAACATTCAGGTACAATTACTGAGTATGTCCAACAATTTACTACCCTGATGCTTGACATCTCAGACATGACAGAGAAAGACCGAATGTACTTCTTCCTTCGTGGTCTTCAACGATGGGCTTCAAATGAACTACATCGAAGAGGAGTTGAAGACTTGACAACTGCCCTTGCCACAGTGGAGCGATTAGAGGATTACTCACCCAAAATCGACCATCATGAGAAAGGGGGTAGTCCACCAGCCAAACCCACTGAAGGCGATGGTGGGGGAGAAAAGGAGTCTCACCCTAGAGATCACCACCACCCCAAAGAGGGGCATAGAACATCCTGGGGCTGGAAAGGCAAAGAAAAAGCTGAGGATAGGCCAGCACGCAAATGCTTCATATGTGGAGGTAACCACTCGGCATACTACTGTCCAAAGAAAAATGTCCTCAGTGCTTTAGTAGCCCAACAGGAGGATACGCAAGAAGAACTTCCTAGAGATTAGATCCCAAATGTGCCTAAAATTGGCAGGAATATTAGTAACAGGAATACTACGAATAGCCAGTCCACCTTCATTAAACAGCTGGCAGATAGTGGACCAGCTGATGGAAGAGTGTTTACTGCCAAGCTTAAAACCCAACCCTATCTCACCGTATACCCTAACCAGTTCTAATGGTAAAGTCGAATTTTTGTTCAGCCATCTCTTGTCAAACATCATTTTCTAACCATTGGAGGTTGTAAGCATGAAAGACGATAAATTCTTCAAAGTAAACCCATCAATGGAGAAGTTGTACTCAAAAAACACTTTTAGAGAGGGTATTGTTTCCACTGACACTCCCAAAAAAATTCAAACAGATCATTTTAATATGATCAATCTTTTGACTTTTTTACAGAAATATGATGGGAATTTTTCAAAACGCCAGTGTCTAGAAGCTAGGCTTTATTCTCTATGGTTTCTCTGTGCTTCTCTCTTCATCTACTAAAGGCCNAACCAAATAGATGCATGGAAATGAAATTGAATACCATCTGTGTGACAGCCAAACAAAATTAAAATTAAAATTAAAAGTGAAAAGCCTTTAGACCACAGTTTTAAACTGTGGCAATTATCCACGGTTTTAAACTGTGACAATTTAATTATTGTCACAGTCAAATGGAGTTAACCATCAGTTTATGATCCAAACTCTAAGTTAGACACACCTAGGACCCTAGCTTTAACATCGCAACTTATATGGGACCCACTAACAAATTAACCCAAGTATTCTTCTCCTTATGTTTACTCTAAAATGGCAATTGGCAAGCAGCAGGACATATCTATATTAAAGAAAGAATGTACATACATCAGAATGAGACCCAAATTTGTTTTAAATTTAAACCAAACTCAAATTTCGAATATTTGAGTCAAAATTTCCCTATATAAAATGCCACTGCCTTGAAACTAGGTTTTTACTTCGAAATCCTTTTCATTAATATTCCACAACTGAAAAAGTTATCTGTTTCACTGCAAAAATAAAACAGTTTTACATACTAAACAATAATTTCCAACTCTGAACTCCAAACAAGTTTTAATTATGTGAAAGCAACACAAACCCTAAAACCAGAATCACATGGAAGTAAAGACAGTTAACAACAGGACTAAGCAATAAGGAAGGGCAAAACGGTTAACATGAAAGTTTCGTAAGTGAAAGTTGCTGATCCAGAGTAGCTGGTATCCTTTTCTTTGAACTTCTCTGTGAGACCCTGCACCAATTAAAACACCATCTTTTTAAATATATTTGTATTCAGTAAAATATTATTTAAATTAAGGGGAAAAAAGGTCAAAAGGTTTACCTTAACTGTCAGACAGCACCTGCGTGATAGAGAATTAAACCAAAAAAAAAACCAGAATAAAAATAAGTAGATATCTAAGGGTACATAAATATGACAAAATATACATGAAAAATTCAAAGTTATTGGATAAAATTGATGAAAATCTATACTAAAATTTGAAAAGTTAAGAGTTGGAGAGAATGTAAGCAAAAGATTAAAGAACGAGTAATAACAATCACATACTCTATGAAATTATCATATTCAATAGCGTTGTTTTTGCCCCCAGTTTTATCAAACTTGGAGATGAGCAGATCCAAGATGACTGGAGGAACTGCGAATCCAAGGCTTAGAAGCGCCTCTCGCAACTCCGATGAATCAATTTTTCCGCTCCGATCCCTATCGAATCTGTCAAATATCGCCTGAAAATCGGAGTATATATAGTGAAATAGAAATACATGTAACTATGCTAGTAATTACGTATTTGTTTAGAGAAACTGACATTGTGAACTATCTATATATTGTACAAGGGAATTTCAAATAAATTGATCAGAAAAACAACTAGTACATTAGTATTCCAAATGCAATCTTTGGCACAAAAATGCATGTGCTATCCACAATTATATAACCAGATTAATGTGATCAATCTGACCTAATGCTGTTGGGCTGGTTGGTGCTTTGACATAGCCCAACTCAAGATTCATAAACCTTAATGCAGCCCAACCCAAACTCGGGTGGAGAAGTCGAGAAGATTAGATATTCATGGTTTTAGGGCATAAAAAAAGAAAAGAGAAGTGAAGAGGACTAATAAGTCTAATATATTAATCCTAAATGTACTAATCCGTATTACAAAACAAAACGAAAGGACAAAAGACAACAGATATTTATCCTCAATCAAGATTCAACACTTCAAATAAAGAGTATGTAAAAGGCAAAGCATTCCTGCGTGTCAAAAAAAAAAGGGCTAGGGTCTACATGCCGGAAAGAGAAGTTTTTGCGCTTTTAGTTTTCTAAACTTTAAATTATGTCATTTTTTACCAAATTTATATTTTTGAAAAGCATTCTTGAAAATCTTCAAAATGTGTTTATGATCACATTATAAGTTCTCTTGCACAATTAGTAGAAGTTGAAGTAGTTATGGCGTGCGTGTAGTTCTTGAAAAGAAAAAAATGATTTGAAGGACTAAGTATCTAAGTACTTTGTTTTAGAAGTTTTTGGGTTAAACAAGGGCGATAACATGGATTGGCTAGGAAGGCTATGCCTTTTAACGAACCATTCCAGCATTACATATAAACAAGCAGTAGGCATGTACAATGCACGTGAGACATCCAAGTGCTTTGGATGGAGAAAACATGTGTAGTTAGTTGATGGTTGAGTAAATTGAATAGATTTATTTATCCAAGATCTTCATATCATCGTAACCTTAAAAATGGAATAGGGAAAAAAGTTGAGTATACCTAGATCATTCCTAGTTCCTTATTGGAGGACCTTAAGAAGATAATTTTTGAGGATAAATGTAACTATGTTTATAGTAGGGTGTAAATTTTTTGTTCGGTTGGGGTCTCCTTAACCCGCTTGCCTCTTCCAAAAAAAAAAATAAAAAAATTAAAAAAAAGTTGTCGGCGTAATATATAGCATAGATAAATGTCATATGTTAATTTTTTTTAATCTAGTTAAACTTTTGTTTTGAATGATTTGTCCGTTAAAAAAATCGAAAACCCCTAAAAAAATCCGAAATTTAAAAAAAACTGAAAAATCCAAAAAACCAATGGTGTGGTTTTGGTTCTTAAAAAAAAACTATCATGGTTTGGGATGGTTTTGGTCCTCCTAAATTAATTAATGGTTTGGCTATGGGTTTGACAAAACATCCAACCAAACCGAACCGTGTGCAGCCCTACCCGGGCTACATGTTTTAACAATATATTAAAGGATTACTTTTGTTTTCCAATTTAATTATTGTGCATTATATGTTGTATTGATTAAAGAGATGCACTGATTATCTCTCTCACTAACCATCTTTTCTCTATTAAACCCCAATTTTTCTTACACCTTGTTTACATCGGCTTATTAAATCCACATGGAGATAATTTAAGGGACGAATTTTCTTAGAATGGTCTCCTCACCGTGCAGATCATCCTAAAGTAGAACCCACATCATTCAAGAAATTTTAATACTAAAAGATGGTTGAAGTTGAACATTAATTTTAAAAAGTAGGGTTTTGGTTTTAGATTTCACAATTGGACACACGCTTATTTAGCCAAATTTTTATAGGGCTCACATAGAGATGATCTATGAGCTGATTTGCAATGAAGATGATCTACTCATCAAATAGATCATCCTCACCGAAAATCATATCATTTTAAAACTTCTAACACCATCAAAAGTTAGGTGATTTATGCGCCGATCACAAATAACGCTAATTTTAAACTAGCATTTGATAGAGTTATAAGCTTTATATTGGGATGATTTATGTGGTTAGAAGTTCATCCTCACACCTTTGGATCATCTCCATGTGGGTCCCATCTTGATTCATATATAACATACTTAACTGTTCATATGATTAATTTTTTTTTTTTATCGGTGAACTGATATTTAGCCCCCCTCAATGTAAATTCCTGGTTCCTCCCCTGAATGCAAGGTAGATAAATAATTCTTGTACATACCCTCCAGCTTTGAAGACTGTAGTACACTGAAATGAACTCCTTAGGTCCTGAGGTCATTGAAAAGAAGGAAAAGATATCAGTTAAAAAGAAATTAAAAAAAATCTTCTACAATTTTAGTCAAATTAAAGCAAAACCATATTAGGAAAAGATCACGTTCTATACACATGAAGATGTTTTCTTCTATACACATGGCGATGTATTGTTTCCTTATGAATGGATGTTCACCCACTTGTAAGGTGAGCAACACCACCCATCATTTGTCAAATGCTCAGTCCTACCCATCCGTTGACCATAAAACATCCCATGGCTAGAAAATGGGTTGTTTTGCTCACCCAATGCTACAAGAAAAAATTGGTACTTAGGTCACGGATATAATTCCCAGCAACACATCTAAGCGTGTGTACTTGCTTGCAAAGTAAGCTTTTAGTGTGTGGCTGGGACTAAAAGCTTTCTTGTCATTGCACTCAACTATTGATCACATGGATAACAACTGTCATAGTGTGGGTGGGCAACATGAATGTTATTTTTGTTCACCCCACTCGTAAGGTGAGTGAGCAAAACCACCCATTATCTATGTATGGGTTTCGCATCCCATACATAGATGATGGGGTGGTTAAAAGTTAAAACCACCCCCAACTTACAAGTGGGTAAACAAAATCACTGGCAATTCAACATGGAACAAAAAATTACCAAAACATCCCCGTAGAAGCGGTGCAGCTTCGACAAACCAAGGGCATTTTCGGGAACTAAGAAATGAACAACGTGGAGAACTATCATAAAACGCGGAGAACTTGGTGGTCTTACCTATACTACGTTGACGGAAAAAATGACTGAAAAGCCCTCCACGCGTTTAGAGTTCTAAAAAGGTAACTCTGGAGATTTTGTTTTCTGGTCTTATCGGAAATTTGACTGAAGAAAGAACTGCTGCTAATATACGCAAAACACGATTTCTAATTCTAATTAGAGAAAAATAGGGGTTTAGAACATTATATAGTAATTTTTCTCTCTCAAATCTTAAGCACTGCTACGTCACAGGAAGCTGTCGCACCCCAAGCAGACTGCCACGTCTACACTTGGTGGGCCCCAGATATTTCAATCTATATACGTGTGCATACGTGTATGCGTAAATCGCCTGCGTCGCCTAAAGCAGCAAAAACATGTTTGCCCGCCTTCTAAATCAACAACATTAAAATGGGAGTTTTGCTAGAATAACACCAAAATTTGACACCAAATGTTACATCTGCTTTTTAAAAGTGGTAAGAGGAGCTGAAATGAAATTAATGCTTTTTCATGATTGGTTTTCAATCAATAAAATAAGCAGATGTAATCTTAGATGTCAAAATCTGGTGTCCCTCAAGTAATGCCCAATGATTGAGGTCTAGGCACAGTTGACTTCTAGGAACTTCTAGTTCCAGTCTTTCGGGCTACGCAAGCAATGGTGGCGTATGGTATCCAAGCGCGCATCCTAGACAGAGTCATCCACGATATCGCTAACACGCGCAAGGCTACAGAAGTTAGCCGGAATTACACTACACACGTGGCAAGTGTCGCAGCTGACAGATTAGCGCACCTTAGACAGTGCTAACATGCACACATACAGATCGATCTCTCTCTTTTTCAGGAATTGAGGAGATAATTAAACAGAAGATCGAATTGACCTAATTAGGTTACAACAAACAGATTGATCGAATTGATAAGAAGAATAGAATTAAGCTAAATAACTCAGTCACTCACTCTCTCTTTTCTTTCTCTCTAAAAAATTGAGATTCATAAAACAGAATTGAAGAATAGAGAATTAACCTAGCTAACTAATTAGGGGCGGCGATGGAGTGGGTTATCTTAAATTAATTTAGGAGAAAGAAAGGAGAGAACTGACCGATTTTACGGGAATTGGAGTTGGTGAAGAGATACATAAGGAGATGAACGGTTCTGAGGCTGAATCCGTTCTGATTGTAAGCAGATAGGATCTTCTGCAACTCCTTGTCGTCGATTAATCCACTCCCGTCTTGATCCGCCATCTGAAAGTACGCCACTATGTTCGGATCCGTTCCTGGTGGGAACGCTGATGGCGCCAGCATCGCGAATGGGCTGCTTCCCCCTCCGTACGGTTGTTGTGGTGGTGCTGATGCCGTCCCATAATAACCACCACCACCACCTCCGTGGTGATCCGATTCGGGCTTGTTCTTCGGAGGCTTCTGACCTGGTTGAGGACCCGCTGGTGCGTAGGGTGCCGATGGCGCACCATAGGGTGAAGCTACCGGTGCGTATGGCTGACCTGCTGCTGGTGGCGCACCGTATGAACCTGATGCTCCGAATGGCTGACCTGCTGTTGGTGGCGCACCATAAGGGCCTGATGATCCGTATGGCTGACCTGCTGGTGGTGTGCCGTAAGGGCTTGATGATGATCCGTATGGTTGCCCTGGTGGAGCTGATCCGTATGGCTGCGACGGTGGCGCACCGTAGCCGTATCCAGGTGGTTGTGGGTATCCTGCCATTTCTTTGTTCTGTTAATGGAGACTGGAAGGAAAATATTGATGATGAGACTGAGATTTATATTAGACGGGGGCGGTTTGTAAATGGGACCCATATTTGAAGATATCTACCAATAATATCACCCTGAAAGTTTGTATTAAAAAAAATAAAGGGATTTTGACCAATTACCCCAATTTCACAAATTGTTCCTAGCTATCTTTAATTTGTCTCAAAACACCTTTATTAGTTACTTATTGAATGTTTAGTCTCTTTTTTAACAAACTTTTTAATCCTTTGTTAAAACTCGTGTGCATATTTTATTTATATGTATTACCAATTTTACCCTTCTTTTTTAATTTTTAAAGGTGGATAGTTGTAGAGAGAAAAAGTTTATTATTTTTATTTTAAATCTTTAAAATGCTACTTTTTTTAAACCATAAATCAGATTTTGATAAAATTTTTATTTTTGGAAAACTTTCGACAAGATGTTCAAAACTAGACCAATCAATAGTACTTTTTTTCAAAAAAAAAATTTGAAAGACATGCAAATCCGAATTTGCATACTTTAAAGTCTTTCCAGAGTTATTGCATACATGTAATTCTATGCAAATTGTGTTTTGCATATATATGTCTTCATAGTGTGTTTGCAAGCATATAAACGTTTGTAAAAACTATTTTGCATGCATTTTAGTATATGCAAAATGGTTTTTGCGTGCATTTAAATGTCTTCATAGTGTGTTTGTAAAATCCATTTTGCATGCATTTTAGTGTATGCAAAATAGTTTTTGCGTGCATTTAAATGTCTTCATAGTGTGTTTACAAGCATATAAACTTTTGCAAAAACTATTTTGCATGCATTTTAGTGGATGCAAATTGTGTTTTGCACCCATTTAAATATTTTCATAGTGTGTTTGCAAGCATATAAATGTTTGCAAGAACTATTGTGCATGCATTTTAGTGGATGCAAATTGTGTTTTGCATGCATATAAATAGATGTAAATTGTGTGGCAGATCGAAAGCTATAAATGTTGTTTAAACCTAAATCTGTATAAAAACATTCAAAATTCTTCCATTTTTTTGTTTAAAGTCATGCAAAATATTTTTAACAATATTTTGCATAATTATTTTGCAAAACAAATTTTGCATACTTCATAATATAATTTTTTTTTAAAAGAAAAAAAATATTATTGTAACGCCCTGTAACCCAAAACACGGGACATTACCATCAGTCTACAACGAGACTCAAATCCGACAGAGTCTCCCCTGTAAACTGGACCTTTTGTCACCTGATAAACACAGTGNGTTTTTGCGTGCATTTAAATGTCTTCATAGTGTGTTTACAAGCATATAAACTTTTGCAAAAACTATTTTGCATGCATTTTAGTGGATGCAAATTGTGTTTTGCACCCATTTAAATATTTTCATAGTGTGTTTGCAAGCATATAAATGTTTGCAAGAACTATTGTGCATGCATTTTAGTGGATGCAAATTGTGTTTTGCATGCATATAAATAGATGTAAATTGTGTGGCAGATCGAAAGCTATAAATGTTGTTTAAACCTAAATCTGTATAAAAACATTCAAAATTCTTCCATTTTTTTGTTTAAAGTCATGCAAAATATTTTTAACAATATTTTGCATAATTATTTTGCAAAACAAATTTTGCATACTTCATAATATAATTTTTTTTTAAAAGAAAAAAAATATTATTGTAACGCCCTGTAACCCAAAACACGGGACATTACCATCAGTCTACAACGAGACTCAAATCCGACAGAGTCTCCCCTGTAAACTGGACCTTTTGTCACCTGATAAACACAGTGCATACAATAATATACACAGCGGAAGCAAAAGAAGCTAAAAGTATGCACAAAATTTGCCACCTATTTTTTTTTCTCGACTGAAATCCCAACAACATGGGACCAAGAAAGACCCGTCAAATGAACATTGACTAAAGTTATCCCATCCTCTAAGTCACCTGCAATTAACTATGATATTCACTCTTTCACTCAACATAGATATATTTGTGATATAATATATGGTTATGTTTGTTGTTTCCTGTCATAATATATATAGCGAGAAAAAGATAAAGTAAAAGTCGCATTCATATAAAAACAAAAGTAACATAAGGCTCACAACCCGAGCCATAGAAGATAAGTCTCAAAGTTAAAGAAAAAGAGGTAGTAAATTATCCACTGTGACTGAAAAGAGGGAGACCCACAAACCCAAAACAAGGAATCCCTTGCCAAGTAAACCACGTCACAAAAGCATTTGGGATCGTACCTTGACCCTGAAATGCCAACTGTAAAACCACGAGAATAATTGGGTGAGAAACTCAGTAGGTAGATCAACCATCCTAATACTGATTGGTCGTGATTTTATCACTCAATAATATTTATACCGCAATCTCACGGTTGTCTATTGAGACAACGGCAAGTACGGGTCGATCCACAAGGATTAAGGAACAAGTACAATTAATTAAATTAAGGTTTGAAATAGATTGGGATTTTTTGGATAATTTAGAACAAATAAAATAACTAAAT
>MVGT01003608.1:2007-29137 GCA_002174775.1 Macleaya cordata
ATCTCCATTATTGTGTCTAGCTTTTGACCTAATACAGCCTAGAAATTTCTGGGTTTGTGCTGGACATTTTGAGTTATAAATAGGGATTGAACCATTAGTATTCAATCAACCATTCACCCTATTTATCAACAAGTTCTTGGAGAGATTCAACTCTAATTCTTTAGCTTCCAAGCTTGTTGTACATGCTTTAATCATTCCCATTTTAACTCAAAACCTGAGTTTTGTTGCCGGTGGTATTCCGGTGGTTGAGCTTGAAGTTTCAAGCTTGTGGTGATATACTTGAGGAGTCAAGTATTGGTTCAAGGTGCGGGACTTGTGGAGTTCAAGTTGGAGACGCATCAACATCAACTAAGAGGCAAATTCGTGGAGTTCGAATTTGTGGAAGAATTGTACACCGTAGCTGTTGGAACGTAGAGGGAGTCGTAAATCGTGTCCATCGAGTGGTAAATCGGGTTGTAAGTTTTCAATAACTATTAGTGGATTTTTGCTGGAATAGGTCCCGGGGTTTTTCCCAGTTTGGGTTTTCCTCGTTAACAAAATCTCTTGTGCATATTTCTATACTTGTTATGAGATTGAAATATTCGATTCTTGTTCTTAATTCCGCATATTAAGAATCGAATAAGTCAATACTCTGTTAGAGATTTTTGTTGTACTTTTATCACCTTAGTAATTTTTAATTAGGTGATAGTGTGATCCTTAACCATAGTCACATTGACATACGGTTATTCCAACTAATAACCGTAAGGAATTTAGACTTTCACAAGTTTCCAGGGATTCTTGGCAGCCAAACAGACCAGGGAAACATGAATCCCTGGTCCCCACTGAATCCATCCCTTAGAATCCACCGTACAAACAAACCATAAGTTTATGGGTATTATTTTATGGATGTTCCGTCCACGTACAAAACGCCCGCAGTGTCTATGCTTCCCGGTCAACAAATCAACTCCAAGTTTTTCTATTATTCTTTATCCTACGCGGCAACAGGTTTCCAGCTGGGCCTACCTACATAAATGCCAAATATAAGAAACACCGACCAACGTCAACATGTCGGATAGCAAATATGAAGGTTAGTTTCGGAAATTTCAATATAAGCGAAACTAAGAAACCGCCTAAAAGTAATACAAAGTATCTGGTCTGCGTTTTCTGTAAGTATTAAGGTCATTGCCATTTCTGGATTCTAGAGAGAGAAAGAGAGAGAAAGAGAGAGAAAAACATGCGAGCAGTCCCTCACAAGCTTCATCTCCTGAATCTCTGGGATTCTTCTTCTTCTTTTCTTCTTGTACTTTTGAATCCCTAAGCCACATTCAACAAAACCCTAATCTCTCTCTCTGTTTTATTTTTGATAATGGCGACAAAGACATTTTCTTCATCCCCATCGGAGTTCCGAGCTTCTTTTCTTGGTAAAAGCTTGGAGAATCGAAGGAGCTTTGAAAAACTAGGTTGTAGATACAATCGTTTCTCAGTTACGGTGAGTTTTTCGTGTTTAATTGGTTTGATAACTCATTGAATTCGTTGTGATTGTAATTGTATTTCTATGAATTTTAATTTGTTCTTATTGAGAGATTATACTTTTAGTTCTTCAAATTCATTGAATCTTAAAGTTAGGTTTTTTTGGTCATATTAGTTTGGGGAAACGATTCTCCACGTACAGAGAGAGAGAGAGAGAGAGAGAGAGAGAGAGAGAGAGAGAGAGAGAGAGAGAGAGTGCTAAAAGTTTTCATAGTAGAAAATATCCACGTGTTTAGGTCACCACCCTTTCTCAAATGTGGCAGATTTTGACCTAAAAATCCATTTCCCGCGTGGGAAACTATCAAAATTGTCGCCACCTGGGAGGGTCTATTTGTCTGAGAGTTGGTTGGTGAGGGTAAAGATAAAAAAACACATGGACCCTTCAATTGTACCTACCTTTGTTGTATATGAAAAACCCTAGCAGAAGAGAATGGGAAATTGATCCTCTAATGCTATATTCACTAAACTATGCAACATAATGACATCATGAATTTTTTACCCACTGTTAGATTGTTTTAAATGCCCAAAAGTTAACTAAATTAATGAATTTTAGCCAATTTGATTTACTCGTGTCTTTCATAAATGAACAGGTTCAAAACACTGTAGGGTCCATATGTTTAATTAAACGGTTAAGAATCACGAATTCGCTAATTTTGTTTTTATATGGAGGGTAGGCCAAAGATACACGTAGCTAATTTATGTTGATGGAAATTTTTTTGGGTCTTGATGTTGAAAACTGGGATGGGATTTTGACTATTATGACTACCTCGGTTGATTGAGTTGAAGATGTAAAAAATACCTGGAAGTATTCTAAGATTTCTAAGAATCACTCTTATGAAGAACATTATGAATTCTTTTCATTGATTGATGAATCAGATCCTCATCAGAAATAGAAGGATTTTTCACTATAAATATTATTAATAAAATCTATTACAAGTAGTAAGTAAATCAAATCATAAAAATTGAAATACCTCCTAACCCAAAAGGATTTCCTCAAGGCTATGGGCCCATCATGTGTGCTTCTAGATCCTTCATTTGACCCCATGTAACTGGGCATGCCAAAAGAAAGTGCTCTTCTATTAGGTATTTCTTTTTTCAGTCTTAAGTCTTAGGTATTGTTTTACATTTAGTATAACTGAAATTTAAGGTCTGAATTGACTTCAAGTTTCGAAGAATTAAAGATTTGGAATAAAAGGGTCCTTACAACACCAAAAACTGTCATTTATGAGGATGGCAAGCAAATTCAAATAAAAAGGATGGAAATTGACCAGCTCTAAGTAGTTGTGGGGAAAGAAAAAGTTGTAAGAGAGGAAGCTGAAAATGGGGACAAAAAAGAAGTCAAAATGAGTTAAATTTTTTTTTTTCTACTCGGTTCTGAGGATGAGGAGGACCCAACGAGCTTACACCTTCAATATGCGAACAAGAAGCGTCAAGGATATGCGATAGCAAGAACTAGCCTCCGCAAAGTAATACAATTAAACACAAGTTGAAGCTTCATGCCATATTGAATCCAGAGTTCAGAGGTCAGATAAGAGTGAAATTTTTTGGCTTAATGAAATTCTCGTATTTTAAGTGAAAACTTCTATTAAATGATTTTACCAAGCTATCTGATTCAACACTTATCACTGAAAGTCTTAAACTAAGTTATAAGTGCTGAAATTTAGTTTTACTAAATACTTCGCTTCTTTTGAGATCGCCTTTCACCTACTTCTGTTCAACAGGTTTTAGAAACCAAAATATATTATATAAGCTGTACATTGATTTGGTCTTGTCTAGTTGTTCTTTTAATAAGATTGTCTTTTAGTTTTTATTTTATTTTTAGTCTTACTATTTACTGTACTTGTAATTTTTTATTTTCTCGTGCACACTTAACACCAGAGATGTTCTATGTCAAATTCTTACCTGTTCATGATTTATTTTCGAAAGTGACCACAATATGACGCTGGAGAAAGGACCCGAGAGCAAGGTTTAGGAGGTTAACACACTATGCTGGTTCCTGTTAGGAGTGTTACAATATAATTTTTATGGTGTTCTGTTATTGAGGTGGGCCAAATTCATTGTACAAAATGGTTATATATCCATAATTCCTATAAATAATTAGTAAAATACTACTTTTAAGTCTTATACCGGTAGAAAGGGGATGCTTGAAAAAATTGAAGTGGGTTATAACGTCCACTAAGAAAGTGAAAACCTAAGAGTAAGACCAGCCTATAAGAAGGAGAATTATATTCCAAATAACATGAAAGTGTTGGAGTGTTAGTTGTCTTGGTCTTTTAATTTTTTTTTTGAAACGAGAAAGAATTGTATTAGAAAGAAGAAGAATGTACAAAAAAAAAAAAATGGGATCAGGCAGCCAGAAGCGTAAACATTACAGCGCCTGTACAACCCTCTCCCAACCAAACACAAAGTCTTTTAATAATTTAACCTCATTCTTAATAGTTTTTACTTCTTAGTGAAAATCTGGAACCTTCAATCATGAAGTGATTAAACACTTGAACAGAGTGTTCGTGCTCACTGCCCAGCCTGAGGTTCACCTTCACAACTCAGAGTTATCTGTTTTCTTCCAACTTCAACTACTCTTTCCTTAGGTTTGTTATCTTTGGGAAAGAAAATATAATGACTTTAATGCATAACTTGAAACAGATTTGTGGTAAGAGTTGGTAACGTCTAAAGGAGTATTGCATATTAGGAATTTAATTGAAAATAAAATAGAAAGTTATTTTTATAATTGGACAAAAATATAACGGTATTATGCATAAGTATTAACAGTTTCTGAAATACTATTATGGTAGGAACGTTTGTGTTTTCCACTGAAAAAGGTAATGTATTGATTAGAGAGAATTAAGAGAATAGGCTGTAACTTGTAACGTTAATATTAGAGTGCGACACATCAGCTTTAGAGGCATGGGAACATGACACATGGCGTTTGAGTATTCGTGCCCAGCCTGAGGTGCACCTTCATAACTCAGAATTTTGTAGTTTCTTTTTTAACTTCATCTACTCTTTCCTTAGGTTTGTTCGTTTTTGGTTGCAGCTCCTATGTTTCATAACGAATGAAATTTGTGAAGTTATATATTTGACTGATCGTAGTTTTCTTCAAGCTTTTGTAGCTTTCTTCATCTTTATGTGTTTGGTGGTTTCTTGCCTTTGGCAGAAATGCAAGGTGGCAAAGTCATTTCAATTGTCTAGTGGACGAATATGTACGACCGTTCCCAAAGATCAAAATGTAGCTGACTTATTAGCTGTACACAATGAGCAGGAAATGATACAGAAACCCGTCAAGAGGCTACGCATATTCTCGGGGACAGCAAATCCTTCACTTTCACAGGTTCAATAGTTCTGTTTTCTCACTGTCAGTTTGGAATTATGAATGGAAGAATTATGAACTTAAGGTGCTGTACTGCCTTCAAGTTGGAATTTTCACCCAAGAGTAGAGGGCATATCTCTTAGCAGTTCTGGACCTTCTGGGTACAACATATTTTGTTTTGCCTAAGATTACTTTGTTTTGAAAATACGTTCGAATTTGAGTTATGAAGGTTCAACTTGCTGTCTGTCAGAACAGTCAAGGTTATCATAAATATAATTTGTTGGAGTAGTTAAATATTGGTTGTTTGCCTCCCATTACATTTTAAATCTTTTCGCAGGTTTATAAAATCTTCTCTTCCATTGTGTTGAAAAGTGTGTAACTTTTCTAGTTTTGTCACTAGATGAAGTGTTGGGCACACTAGCCCTACAAATCTGATATACTGAGATGTCCAGACTGTTTATTCCATTTGTTGAGAAGTATGTTTTAAATTACCTTAGTTATTGTTAAAGCATAATGTAGAGTCATGTTTAAGTGTACAGTGTAGAAGTTCAGGTCTGTCTGGAAGTGTGTTGGCATGTCTGACATATGATCACAACATGGCAAATTTTTAAAAAATGCAGTATCATTGTTACATAGATCTGCGACTTCATGGAAGTGGTATCTTTACTAAAACTTTTGAGGAAACTTTCCCTGATTCCTTGCCCATCTCATGAATTTTTGTTGAATCCCTTATGCAGGCGTATTTTTTTTAACACTTCCTTTTGAATTGGACAAATCCAACTGTCTTTTGATTGCTCATGTTAACTAGTTTCTAAATGCCTTTTTGATTTTTCTATCAAGGAAGTCGCATGTTACATGGGTCTGCAACTTGGAAGGATCTCTATAAAGCGATTTGCTGATGGTGAGGTTTACGTCCAGTTGCAAGAGAGTGTAAGGGGCTGTGATGTTTTCCTTGTTCAACCCACGTGCCCTCCAGTAAATGAGAATCTTGCGGAACTTCTTGTAATGATAGATGCTTGTCGAAGGGCATCTGCCAGGACCATTACAGCTGTAATTCCATATTTTGGATATGCTAGAGCAGATCGAAAGGCATGGCCCTTCCTCCTTCTATGAATTCTTATAGCTCATAAAAGTGGTAATTTTCTGTTACCTAAAGTGTGTATCAGTAACAAACAAGGACCTGGGTAAACATGTTGCTGCTGGACATGATAGGAGGTGTTCAGCACAGCAACCTAAAAAACCAATATGCTGGTGTTATATATATAAATCAGTTAATTATTTTTTACATTCTTTTCTACATTTAAATGAAATAGTTTATAACATAAAAGTTAAAGGTGAAAATAGAAGTGGTATTCTGATCTACCTTTCAAAGAAAGAAGCATTAGGTTTTTGAAAATAAAATATATATTTTTCATTAAAATGGTGTTTGAAGAAATTGGTTGAGATATATAGAGATGACGAAGTCCATATGGCTGTATATACCAATTTAAACACTTGAATCTGTGTCTGACAGGGAAAATCCTTTAAAGGACCTGTGTCGTTATCATTTAGTTTATTGGTAAGGTCTAATTACATGCCTAAATTTTGATTTCTGCTGCATATAAGCCATCTTAGTGATCTAGCCATCTCATGGACTTTGATACGCTGGAATTCGATAATTCTCATTGGCATAAAGAAAATAAAATCATCAGAGTTCTCTTTGGAAATACATGAATTTCTTTTTCCTGACCTCCCAGCCTTGCTCTGGTGACTTATCTTGGTCTTTACTTGTGTTCTGCGTCTGACATTTCCAGACCCAAGGGCGAGAATCTATTGCTGCAAAACTTGTTGCAAACCTGATCACTGAAGCCGGTGCCAGTCGCGTCCTTGCTTGTGATATTCATTCAGGGCAGTCTTTGGGCTACTTCGACATTCCAATCGATCATGTATTAGGAGAGGTACTTTACTTTCCATTTGTGGGGATGGAGGATATTTTATCTTATTCTTATCCGAGTCCTTTAGGTTCAAAACAAACTTTTGAATAATTGTAGATCTGATTGATTGTTACTACAGTTTTTTGAATAATTGTAGATTTGATTGATTTTTACTTCGGTAAGGGGGCTTGTTTATACGGTGACAAATTTCTTTCTCTCATGATGTAGCCTGTGATCCTGGATTACTTGGCAAGTAAGATGATTTCTTCGAATGATTTGGTAGTTGTATCTCCTGATGTGGGTGGTGTTGCCCGAGCGCGTGGATTTGCAAAGAAGTTATCAGATGCTCCATTGGCGATTGTGGATAAAAGACGTCACGGGCATAATGTTTCTGAAGTAAGTACGCAGTTTTCAAGGATTATGATGACGCTTCATTGGATACTTGTCCCAAACATTCATATTTATTGCATATTGTTTTAAGGAGTAAGGCTAAGATAATATGTCATGTCTTGAAAGGGTTGCAATCTTTGCTTGTTGCTTATTCGATTTCTACTTGTACGAAGTGTCTGAGACGCTGATCCCCACAAACTTTGTAACAAATATAGTTTAATACATAGGCTGGAAAATATAATTTTCAAAGCATTCTAGTTCAGTCAGGTTAAGTATGCAAGATATAAACATGGTTCTTAGATAATTAATGTACATTAAAAATGTCGGTAAAATACATAAGTAATAGCTAAAAACAAAATACTTTAATCAGTTACGTTTGTTTGAAAGAAGTGTGTTCACCATTTGACAGATTCGTTATTGTAATCTGGTTCCTGACATGGAATGTTTGTTAGAAACCGACTCTCTTTTGACTTTGTTTTTGAACCTTCACTTATTTCCCTTTGGCTTCTGAAATGCTTCTTGCCACCTGTAGTGAGTATAGTGAGTTTAATGATTTGTTTCTATATTAATTTCACTTGGTAAAAGGGTGAATCTTGAAACAGATCATTAAAAAGATAGTAACTGAAATTACTCAATTCTGTTTGTGCAGGTTATGAATTTGATAGGCGATGTCAAGGGAAAGGTTGCAGTCATGGTTGATGACATGATTGATACTGCGGGTGAGCTTTTTCTAGGGATGTTTTGAGACACATGCAAGATAATATTCAGACTAAGCCTATACTTGATTTTTTCTTGTGTCTTGCTTCAGTAAATTGTTAACATGGTAGTAAATTCAGGGACTATTGCTAATGCTGCTGCTTTATTACACCAAGAGGGGGCAAGAGCAGTTTATGCATGCTGCACACATGCAGTATTCAGGTATTTTTTCTTCACTATGTAAGTAATTTAATTATTCGTGAGCAATGGTTCGCATGAATGATAGAAACTAAATAGTATTTGTCTCGTAACTAATAAACTGAAAATCTGATGTACCATATTATGGGCCCAAAGGCCATGAAGCTTAAGCCCCTTGTTTTTTAGGGTTTCTCTGTAATAAGTTTCCTTTTTTATTTAGGCTTCTAGCCCAGCAAGTTTCTATTTTCATTATAAAAAGGCAATTAGGGCTCGTTGTTAGTTAGGCAGCTTTGGAAAGATTATGAGAAATTTCAAGGAGTATTGGTGTTTTCTTTGGGAACTAGTGGTTGTAAACTCTAATTTGAGAATGTGATAGTTCATTATTTTTTGAGTAGATTTGTTGTGCTTACTTCTTTTCATCAGAAAGTAGATATATTATGCTTGCTTCTGTCACAAAATCTACATCAAAATCAAATTTTACAAAGAAAAAATAATTTTTTTTTCTTATCTGCTCAAAGGCTCAAAGAACCATGTCAAGTATACGACCATATTAGCAAGATGACTAGGGGAATGCTGTATGAGAATGGGGAACCATAGGCAGTATTGATAGATTATTTTTTAAGTATATTTGAATAATTTATTTGGAAATATGTAAGGAAACTAAGTATATGATGAATTGATTATAGACACGTATCAAACATGTTTTATTTTAAGAGGCCGTCGATTCAAAACCCTTTCTCAGCAAATTAAACTGGGTTTTTGGGGACAAATTAAACTATTTTATTAGTGTTCATATTAGTCCTAGTGGATTAGTAGAAGCATGTCAGGAGCTTATATTGCTCCTTTGCTGAAGGCGTCACAAGTTGAGTTAATCAAAGAGTGACTTTGCTTGGCTGGAGCAGGGGAGTATGCGGTGCGCTTTGCTTGAGCTTTCTCTGTCAAGTGAAGCATCCACAGTGGCTGAAATTTTTAACAAATTTGCAAATTTTCAACCACAGTCGCATGCTAAATACACTAACTACCATAAGGGACTTAGGGGGCGGCTAAATTTGGCGTATGCGACTTCGGATTTGGCTAAATTTGACATACGTGACTTCGGATTTGCAAATTTGCACTGGGCGGGGAGGTTGGGGGCTGTCCAACATTGGGCGAGCCTCTTGGCTCCCTCTCAACTTCTTCTTTTTTCTTTTTTAAAGTCCCCTTGTGTTTAGTCTCCTATGGTTAATTTTTGCATTTTCCACAACAACACCACTCTGGATCCTCATTTGCAAAGTTTGTAGGTCCCACCAAAATTTTCCTACGAGATTGCATATTTAGCAATCACCATTGTGGATGCTCTTAGTAGTGACTTTAAACTAGCCCACTGGAGTCTGGAGTTTAGACCAGACATCAGGAGTCAGACTGTATCATGCAAAACTCGGCGGAGTCAATCACGTATCAGCAGACTCGATCTGATTTGAGTCTTGAATTGGTGTTTAAGTGGCCTGATTGCAACTTATCATTCCATAAAGATAAGAAGCCAGCTTGCTCTTTTGCAGAATCTTACGGTCTTAAGAACATGCAGAAGTACCTTCACAAACCCTGCTCATACTCGGATCATGTCTCCTCTTTGAGTTATTCCTAACATAATCTTTTTGCCAATAAAAAGAACTGAGTTTAATAGGTTTTGCTTATTAAAAATAGGTTTGTTTATTAAATCAGCTCAAAATACACTGGTTTGATTTAATAATAAGTTTCTATACCTTATTGGATTGGGTCTGGATCTGAGTAATATGATTATACGATATTGTAGTTATTGCATAGCCACCATGAATCCATCGCAACCCAACCCTTGACGTTCCTAATTCTGGTTTACATAAGAGTAGCTTCCCCTTTTACTGAAATGCGTTTTTTTGGTTTTTGTGTTTTCCCAATTTTGACTTTTTTGTATCTGGGTTTTCTTTTTGTAGCCCTCCTGCAATTGAGAGGTTGTCTGGTGGACTCTTTCAGGAAGTTGTAATTACAAATACAATACCAGTAGCAGAGCAGAATTACTTCCCTCAACTGACAATACTCTCAGTGGCAAACCTGCTTGGAGAAGCCATTTGGCGTGTTCATGATGATGGCTCTGTGAGTAGCATGTTTAAGTGAGATGTGCTGTTTTCTTTGGCTTCTCCTCGTGGTTTCTCACAGCATCTTTTCTGTTACCATTCTCTTGATTGTGGTTTTAGTTTCTGGTTTTTCCATGTGAAACTATTCCATCTTTATCTTCTAAGGTTGCTATCCTTGTCTTTTAAGAGCTATTCACTGATTATCTATAGTCAGAAGCATTTATGTTATCTATAAACATCCGGATGTAGTTTCAGCCTTTCAGGTATAATCAAAGTTAGTACCTTACATATTCCCATAGTCGAAAAAGTTCATGCGTGATGTTAAAGTTTTCTCAATTCAATTAGGCAATGTGAAACTAGTAACCTACAGAAAATGTTTAATTAGTATTTTGAAAGGATAAATAAAAAGTAAAAGAAATTTAGAATATCATGGGGTGTTGGAGCTGAGATGTGTGTGACATGGCTATGCTGATAATGCTGCTTGTTTAGAGTAATTTATGCAATTTAAAGGACTGTAATAACTTGATCTGAATGGCAGACTGACACAACATACACAAAGGTTATATGCAGTAACTTCAAATCTAGGGATTATCCAAGACTCTTTATCATTACATTGTCTGATATTCTGCAGTTCATCTGAATGACTTTGACCGGAAACAACCTTGAACTCCACACACCCACAGTAGAGTTTTGTTCCAGAACATGGTTCTCCAGGATGATGGCTTGGGGTGCAGAAAGTTTGATCTGTCCTTACCACACGTGTAACTATTTTCATGGTTGGTCTTAATGGTGGCTCAGAATAGAACATGGTTCTCCAAATAGGAATCGTCCACTAATTCCGATGAGAATTATTCAAATTATAGATAGATTATCAAACTATAGATAGATGTAGTCGTTGTAGATATGACTGGAGATCCCTAAGCAAGGCATCCCTAAAGCTGAGGATGGTTTCCAGAAGATTGGCTGAAGGGATAAGGACATGGGGGCACAGGAACATCCAGTACTCCTTCTAGCATCTGTGTGACCTTCTTCATGGATGGCCTGAACGATGGTTCTTCTTGAATGCACCAAATTGCTATCATCACGAGCCTTTCGAGCCTCCTCATGTCATTCATTGCATCTTCATCATTCTCCACCAGATCTCGTAGTTTCCCTGCTATGTAGCTATCATAGACCCAATCTGTTAGAAGGGCTTTCTCTTCCCCTCCCAGCTCCAATTCGACGCTCTTCCTGCAACAAATTATCTCTAGTAACATTACGCCGAAACTATAAACATCCACCTTTACTGTTATTGGTGTCCTCCTGAACCACTCCGGTGCTACGTACCCTCTAGTCCCTCTAATCCCTGTACGAGTTCGAGTTTGTTCATTCATCAAAAGTTTTGCCAATCCAAAGTCTGAAATCTTTGCTGTAAAACAGTCGTCTAGAAGTATGTTTTGAGGCTTTATATCACAATGGATGATTTGGGTGCTGCACTCTTCATGCAAGTACAGGAGTCCTCTTGCGATCCCAAATGCTATCTGCACTCGTCGGTTCCAATCAAGCTTTGAAATTCCAAAGAGGCGCTCTGCTAAACTGCCGTTATTCATGAACTCATATACCAAAAGCCGGTTCTCTCCCTCCTCGCAGAACCCCAGCAATCTAACCAGATTTTTGTGATGGGTTTGGCCGATTATGCTCACTTCGGTTTTGAATTCCTTCTCGCCTTCTTGAACCACCTTGTCTAACTTCTTCACCGCAATGTAACTTTTGAGACCCATTTCTCCTATGACCCCTTTATAAACAATGCCAAACGCACCTCTTCCCAACTCTTCCTTAAAACCACCTGTAGCTTCTTCAAGCTCTTGGTAAGTAAAAGAACGGAGATTGGATCTCAGAACACTTTGCTCTTGGTAATTTTTTCTCAATTTCTTGTTTTCCTTCAAGAAGAAAACCAGCGAGATTGCAGCTAACAATAGGAAATTGAAAAATACAGAACTACCTAAAAGTAGTGATCCCACAAGGATCAACGTAGATCGATCTTTCTTTTCGCCTGAATTTGGAGGGAAGCAGGGATCCAGTTGTGTTGAATTGTCCTTCCTTACTTTGATGAGAGCCTTTCCGTTCATAGTGCTGCTATATCTCCCATTTGAGAGTGGTAGCTTTTTCTTCCAACAGTTTCCTGCTCTGACAATGGCGACATCACAGAGACAATCATTCAAGCATGAAGTTCTGCATTGTTCTTCACTGTAAGATTCCAACCTTTCATAGTCGGACGTAGGCCAATCTATGTCTTCCAAGGTTTCTAACTCAAACGAGTTCTCCTTGGTTCTCCATTCCTCCAACTGACATCCTTGTATGAAATCCGGTCTGCAACCACCGTATCTGTTATTTGGATCTACAAAGACAAACTCAGGTGGGCATTCACAACGAGGCCTCAGTTCAGATGTGAGTAAACAGTAGCTGTTATATCCACAAGCACCACTACCCAATCCACCACCAATTGCAACACAAATGTTGTCAGGAACTGACCAAACTTTGGACCAGCCTTTGTTGTCTCTGGATCTCCTTGGGTGAGAGTACTGTGTGAAAACTCCATCGAAGTCTAGCGTTGCCCTGTAATAGATGTCTGTGGTCGGGATTATATTCAGAGATGAGAGATTCACTGTGCTTCCATTCCGTATCAAAACAGAAATGTAGCCTGACTGGTTGAAGACTACCTGATAACCAGCGTTAATACGATTATCATCGTTAGCAGTGTTACTTCCATAATAAGCATCGTATTGAACCTCAGTCAGACTCGGAAAGGCAACTATGTTGAGTACAAGGTTTCCATTTTCGAGTAGATTGAGTCTGAACCTCCCCCTTGAGTAAGTGTTTTCAGTTTGACGAGAATAGAGCATGCTATTCACTTCCATCGTTTGTGTAGGTAAGATGGTGTCTGTAGGATTCTTAAAGCTCTCCCATGAATAACCAGAAGAATTCCTACTTGCGAGAATGAAATTCCCGTTATCAAGCATGGCAGCATAACTGACTGCACCATTTACAGGTCCGGCCTCCCATAATTCCTTTCCTTGAGGATCATTAAGCACAAGCTTACCGTCCGTTGTTAGCTCAACTTTGGAACCTTTAGGGGCTGGTTTATCTCCATTTGCATACCAAACTATGGTTTTGTCAGGTATTTTGTCGAACCAGATAGCCAAAAGGAAGAGATCTCTGTCAAGTGGACGGAAGCCAAAGGCAAAATCACCGGCTGGCGACGGCCATGAAGTGTTGTCGCCGACAGCAGTTAGAGATGAACCCAAGCTTATATTACGATAAGTTTGAGCAATGACAGGGATTGTTGGTAGAAGGAGAAGAAGCAAGAAGAGGGGGAGAAGAAGAGTAACAGAAGTCATATTTGCTGTAATTACTGCTAGTTTGGGGTTCTATAATAATTTTACAGGAAACCAGATGAAAAATGGAGTTCAATTTATAACAAAATTATGAAGAAGAAGATGTGGTGAAGCGGAGTCAACAAGGCAGATTTATATGACTTAAAAAGAGGACTGAGGGAGTGTCAGATTTTTTCTTCTTGTATTCGTACTATTCTCAGCTGGAATAGTCTAATGGCGTACTGCCATGACTTGGAGTCTGTTCCATTGTTAACTTTCTTTCTCAAAGCAAAACCAAACCTAAGAAATGGGTCCCGAGTTTGAACGCTTTTGCATCGATTCAAAATTTACTACGCGGAAAGACTGGGGCACTAAAACTTTATTACGGTTCTATGAAGAGACCGTCGATCAATATTAGTTGGGAAAGCATCAGTCTTACAATTTGCATTGTTGTTAGAAAATATATATTGGCGACGACAATGCATATAGAATTTGGATAGTCGTTAGAGTCGACGGTAAATGAATATGAAAATTGTAATTTACATAATTGATGATTCTGACAGGGTGAATGAGTGCAAATTCTGTTTTGCATACTCAACGAGTATGATTTTGCATAGTAAATTTCAGGCGAAAATTGGGACTCACTAAACTTAAAAACTTCTGAACAAAAGAAGCCCTCTTCGTATAAATGAGAAAACTAGGATGATTTTTTGCTCATTTCTGTGAATTTTTTTTTTTTTGAAAAACTGAAGATACTTCAAATACGAGCTTGCCTTTTCTTTTTGTTTTCCTTGAAAACTGCAGGGTCTTACTTATCATTGACGTTGCACTTATATTACATCTGTAAATTGGATTTGTTCGTTACGTGCATTAGATGAGTGGAAAGGCGTTTATTAATTTCTAAATTTAATTGGTGTTTATATTTGAGAGATGTATTCTTGTAACTTTTTAGAATTATTATTATATTGTTTTATGGAAGTTGGTGCTTTACGAAATTTGAAATTTTTTTTTGATCGATAATTTTGAAAATTATTTTAGAAGGGCATTTTTATAATTTTAATAAGTGATTTTTTTTTTTTTTGGGTATGTGGCTCCTTTTATATGGGGAAAATACCCAAAACATCAAATATGTAATTTTTTTTAATCTCCCTTATATACGCAGTGATGCATGGGTGTCTAGTTTTTGACAGGGCGTAAGAATTTTCCATTTGGATGTAGTTTTCTTTTCTAATTATTAAATTATAGTCACATCGTCGTTGAAAAATCAGCTCATAATTATTTCTACGTGGGTCCATGGGAGCTTGTCAAAAGAACCTTCCAGAAAAGAGTTATCATCTATTGAGATTTTAGAGCCGTTTATGATTAATACATTATTTTTTTTTGAAATGTTTTAGTATAATTTTGTCGATATTTTCTAACATTTATTTTTTGGATGTTATAGTCTTAAAATGAAGGTCGTAGATCTTCATCTACACAATTTTTTACAGAACGATAATAAATTACGACAATTTTTATTTATTTTTTAAACCACGTAAAATTTACAAGAGATCATGTGAAAACAGTGTATGCATCTCCCTACACTATAAAAAGGAAATACAATATTGGGCTGAAATCCCTCCTTTTATAACGGTTTTATAGAAATGATAAGTACTTTTTGTTTTGTAAGCATAATCTTCACTTTTTAGCCTTTTATAAGCAAAGTCGTTAATTCATTTTATTTTAAAACCGCAAAATTTCTGTACCTAAGAGTATCTCCAATGCTAATGTGAATGTAGTAAAATAAGACTGCCACGTAGGATAAATAGACATTCTCTTTAAAAAATCTTCTCCAATGCTAATGTGAAAAAAGGATGTGATGATGATGTGGCAGTAGTTATTCTAGACATTGTGAAGTAGAATGTCTATATCTAGACATTCATCTTCACAATGTCTTACGGTCCACATCAGCAATTTTTTTCCCTCCAAAACTTTTAGTTACTTTTTAAACAAAATAAGTTTGACCCATTCAAAAATTAAGTGCCACATAAGTTAAAAAGTCATCCCAAAATATTTGCATTGGAGATGCATTTTTTCAACAATGTCTATTGGGAAGATTTTGTTGCCACGTAGATTAGACATTGTCTTATAAGACATGCCACGTAGATAAGACATTGTCTTATAAGACTTTTGCATTGGAGATGCTCTAAATTACCTTTCCCTTTGCCTAAAATGTACTTCTAACCGTTTTTGCTTTTGGGGACCATGATGTGGGAGAGAGAGAAAATAATATTTTTTAAAATTTAAAATGCTATTACTTTTAATCTATAGTTTGGATTTTGGTCAAATTTATATTTTTGAAAATCATTTTTCAAGATCTTTAAAATGAGATCAAATAATAATACTAAATTCAAAAAAAAAAAATCTTCGTAATTAAACTATGAACACCCATGACTGCTTCCGATAATGCAAATTATAACTTGCATATTCAAGTTATACTTTGCATAATATATTTTCATGCATTTTTTGCATTCGCTTCGTGAATGTATTTTTTTTTTTGAAAACTAACTAGATGCAAATTATGGTTTGCATACAATCTGAGTTTTTTTTTAATAATTAACTATATGCAAATTATAGTTTGCATACAATCTGAGTTTTATAGTTTCATGAATTGATTCTAAAAAAATATACTAATTTGACAGTAAATTGTAATAAACGGTGGATGTGTGGATTTTGGGGTTTTTTTTTTCTTTTTCTTTTTGGTGAATTGTAATTTTTGCTACTTTGCAAAAACTCACATCTACCATGTACTGTACCTTGGTGCAGCAGTAACACTTCCCTTATAAAAAGTAGGCTTTCATGTTCCAATTTCACTAGGCCCACAGATGGACTTTTTTGTTTGGTAGTCAAGTTAAAAGGAGAGGGAGTCAAGTCCAGATGGAAGACTTTTGAATAATTGGTCTTTGATATGGTTTAGGGTTAAACTTTAAAGCCATGAATGAATGAATGATAATGGTGGTCTCAATATAAAATACAGTTACACATCAATATCAGTTGAAAGATATTGCAAGGCATCCTTATTGCACTGTTAGATGACATCTACGTAGTGTAGTACGCAATTGATATATGTTGCGTTGCCTCTCGCCCAGGACCAATCAGGGTTTGTTTGAAAATGCGGACTAGACTGAGCGCCAATGTACATGCATTAATTTATGTTCAAAGGACTGAAAAAAAGAAGTTACTAGAAGCGACACTTGAGTGAGTTGGCAGTCCCAACAAATACACTTAAATTTGCACTTGTGATTTGGCAAACCTACCTTTCACAGCACTACCTAAGATCATCACTACAAAAAAAGTCAGTCTTTGAATCATTTCTACATTGAGGCACAAATGGGTATTTAGTGGGTTCAATTAGTGACGATGTATAGGTTCATGTGATCTTGATGTTGAGAAGATCATCGTAAAAGAAAAATCAGCCCTTGGATCAACACCATACGACTCTACTGGTATGTGTAAACCAAGAGTAAATAAAAAATAATGTTAAGCTACGGGACAAATTCGGTATTTTGTATAAAAGTAAAAAAAAATCGAAACGCAACAGACAGATCGTTGGTAACATTTCGGCTCGACACTATAGCAAGATGAGCCATTTTTCCAGCCAGCCTCTCTCTCTTTCTCGTTCGTCATTTCTTTCATTTGGTTTGGCTCAAGCGGCTCATTTGGGCCGGCTTTATTCATAAGGAGGATCCCCTTATTTATATTTTAGATAAACTCAGCATCAGTTTGACTTTAACTTGGTTGTGCTAGGTATTCTATGAATTTTTGCAAAAAATTTGTGGGCCAAAATTCTATTAATATACGTTGGTGGTTAGAAGAGTGTAAATATTACTAGTGGATCCTCACATGAATTTGGTGAAATATAGTGTGAAAATTTGAAGTCATTTGGTGTGTGAATTTTACTAGAAACCAACCACACCCTAAGATGTAGAACTGATATTGTAACACCCTAGAAATTTTTATAATGATCGTCCTACATTTGACTCGAATAATCAAGTTGGTACCCCAGTTTTTAGTATGCTTAATTGGATATGTTCAAATTGACTGGGAAAATAAAATCTTCTCACACAAACCATACATTCATGGTAGGTTACATTGTATTAAATAAAATATATTGATGAATAGTAATTACGTACAGTGCTTACGTGAAAGGATGGTTGTATGGTACTACATAACAATTGTTGAAATATACGTACGTATGAATAGTACCATATGAACAGTACAAAATGAATAGTACCGGATGAATAGTGTATTTCACAAATTACAGTCTAGTAACAGAATTTGATGAATAGTGTTTATGAACATTACCGTATATATGAACAATACCGTATATACGTGAATAGTATCATATACGAACAATATGATATGTATACTTAGTACCACATTGTGCTACATGAATTAGGTTTACAAGTAAAGTAAATCAAGTATTTTAGTATATATATTTAAAAAAAAAAAAGTACGCATAGATACAGTAAAAGCCGCCAAAAGGTACGCATGGCTACAGTAAAAGCCGCAAAAAGGTAAGCAAAAAGTTATACATGGCTACAGTAAAGACGTCGCTACAGTACAGCCGCTATAATAGCCGCAATTTGTACAGTGTATTTGTACAGTTGTCACTATTTGCGCAGTAATTCCAATCTCTACAGTACCCGAAAAAAGACTATATAAATGCCCCCCCTTCTTCCCTCAAAAACTTTTTTTTTCTCCTTCTCTCATTATCTTACTCCTCTTTAACACCTCTCATTTCTCTTCCCACCATACTTTTTTTCTTTCCATCTTTATAACATATTCTCTCTCATATTTTCTAGATCGATCATTAGATTATCTACACCATACCATCATCAAGATTATTAGAAATAAAAGGATTTACATCATCACATCTGGAAATTATAAATCAGGTAGGTGGGATCCCTACTATAAAGGAAAATCTTATTTTATGTTTTTGTTATAAAATGCATATGAAATATTTTTATCTTGCATGGTTACATTTATTTATTTAATGCAATGGTTGATGTTTTACTCATGAAAATGAATTAATTGAAGTTTATTAATAACTTGTTATCTAGATTAAAAAAAAATCTTGATGGTATCGGTAATGGGAGACCCCAATAACACTTGCACGTACCGTTGTTTTTCGACTTGAGGAGACGGTGGAAACCGATGTAATGGACCTAAAATAATGGTTAATTATTGAAAGATTTAAAAAAATAAAATATCTTTTGATGCATTAATATGGTGATTTTGGCATGTTTTAAATCTAGTATTTTTAGATAGCTTGCACCTACTGAATTTTTACTCACCTAATATTTTCCCCCTACAGATCAAGTTGAGAGCAAAAGATTTTAGGAGGTGCGGTTCAAAGAGATAGCTTGGATCTCTTGAGTTAGTATGTTTTATATATTGTATTTGAAGAATAATTACTACTATATCACTTGGGATTATGAGTTATTTATGAGAATTATGATATATATTATTATAATTATGTGTTTTTATGTTTGAATTAAAATTAAGCAAATGTTGTATTAATTTGCATTTAATTTTCATATCAATGAACTGAAGAAATTATGTTTTATACAATATTGTATAAACTTCGTATTTGTTACTGTTGTATTTAGAAAAGTACGTTTTTGGGTATGTTTCGCTCAAAATTGATCAAGGCCTATTTCTGCAACAAATAAAGATTTCAATTTTTTCTTTTCAAAATAATATTATACATATATTTCGGATGTCTAGTTAGAGAGTAATTTCAGTTTTAAATTACTGATTTCTGTGTATTATTTGAAATCTAAAATTATTTTTCTGAAAATGTATACATGTGTGTTAGTAAACTTCGGACCTAGTTTTGAGTACTTTATATTGCGAATTAGCCTCCGACCATTTCTGGGAAAGTTATAGAACTTTAAATGTATTTTTGAGAATGAGTTTCTTTGTATAATTCGAATTTACAGTTAAGGAGTTATGACCATTTTACTGAAGTGGGTGCAATTGACAACGAAAATTACTTCTAAATAGTTTTTTATTTTTATTTGAATTTGACTTGAAAAAATAGTAATCAAAGTTGATTTGAATTGAACATTTAGTAAATGTTTTAAATTTATCTTTAAAAAAAAAAGAAAAAAAATTATTTACTATTTTAACTTACTCTACTTTTACACTTCTCACGCCTCTCCTTTCGGATTCAGTAAATCAGGTCGGATTTTAGAGTTCCGAAAATTGGGGTGTGACGGCTTGGTATTAGAGGTCAAGTTCTTGATTTTTGGGCTTGTGAATTTTAAATTTTCCTATTAAAAAAAATATATATGCACATATTTGATTAAAATTTTTCATATTTCTTTCTCAATTTTAATCAAATTTTTTAGGAGCTTGTTTCCTATACTTATTTTTGTTTGAAAATAGGTAAGGTTCACAAACTTAATTTAAGTGAAGCAAAGTGAATCTTGTTACAAGTATCGTTGGGGTGGGAAAATAATAACTAAAAGCCTTATTATTAATCTATTGTATGTATATAGTTATAATTAGGAATTATTTTAGAAAAATCTAATAAGTGATTGATTGTGTATTGAAGAATGGCACGAGGACATTCACGAAGAAATGTTGAGGAGCTCTACGATGCACCAATTGAGATAGAAGGAGATACATTTCAGCAATCGCAACAAGAAAATAAAGAATTAAAGAATCACACACAGTGTGTCGAAGAACAACTCGAGCGAGTAGTGGGCATCCTGAACGGGATAGCAACAAACATGCAAAATAACCAACAAAGGCAAAATCATCCAAGTCCTCCGGCTGTAGTCGTACCTGAAGACCGACCGACCTCGATCCTAAAAGAATTTCAGAGATTAAATCCTACTGAATTTGCAGGAACGGAAGATCTATTGGATGCAGAAAGATGGTTAATGGGAATCCGCAAGAAGTTGATTACAATAGGAGCGGCTGAAAAACATTGGGTAAGGATTGCTACGTTCATACTCAAAGGTGAGGTTGGTCTCTGGTGGGATAGCATTAGAGAAACTCATGATTTTACCACGATGACATAGGTGGAGTTTGAAGCCTTATTCTTCACACAATATTTTCCAGAGATGGATAAAGAGCAAAAGAGTATAAAATTTGCTGAACTGGTGCATGGTGACATGAATGTTACCCTCTATGAAAAGAAATTTCTAGAATTATCGCATTATGGACCTCACTTAGTTTCTTCTAAAGTTTTAAAGGCACGAAAATTTAAAAGAGCACTAAAACTGGGAATCCGCGGGAAGGTAGTTCTGTTGTGTCACCAAACGTATGCACGGGTAGTTCACACTGCAAGAGTTATCGAGGCAGACTGGGAGAGCGGTCAAAAATCTCGAGAATAAAATAACAAGAAAAAGAAGCAGAAAACGAACCCACCAAATAAACTCCAAGTCACGGGACTAAGGCACCACAACAAAGTACGAAACTTAAATGCTTTAAGTGTAAAAAACCTGGGCATCTTAAAAGGAACTGCCCATTATTGAATCAAGGAGAGCAACCACGAGCGCAACATCACCAGCTTGAGTGGAGACCTCAACAAGGGTAGACATCTGGGCAAAATCAACAACAACAACCACCAACGAGGACCCAACATCAACAACAGTACGTGCAACCCCAGAATAATCAGGGAAGACCTCCCTACCAACAGAGAAATCATGCACAATCGTATCAGACAAGACCTCAACAACAAAACCAGCAGAGAGCGCAGTGTCAAGTCTATAACCTTGCACCCATGGAGAATGAAGTAAAACAAGAGAACACGGTTATTGAAAGTAACTTTCTTGTATTTAGTTCTTGGGCACATATCTTGTTTGATACTGGTGCATCACATTCATTCATATCAGTGAATTTTTCATCCATGCTTGGTCTAGAACCTGAACTATTGCATTTTGTATTGTATGTTTCTACCCCTTTGGGAAGGTCTGTTGAGATTAACAGAATATATAAGTCTTGTGCAAGTAGATTTGCTGATCATGACTTGGTCGCTGACTTCATCCTACTAGAGATGACTAAATATGACGTCATTCTAGGTATGGATTGGTTGTCTTTGTTTCATGCATCGTTAGATTGTTTTAAAAAGAAAGTTACTTTTCATCTTCCAAGCAGTCAAACGTTGACAATTTTGGGAGACAAAGAGAGACTGTTGACGCTTAGAATACCTAGACGACGACTTCAATGGCCAGAAGCTACTAGTCAATTAGCCCTTTAAACACATATGGTAGGTGAGGAAGATTCAAGCAAAATGGTAGAGGACATCACCATAGTTCGAGACTTTCCAGATGTATTTCTAGAAGAATTACCAGGGTTGCTTCCAAAATGGGAACTTGATTTCACGATTGAAGTTTACCCTGATACCAAACTAATAGCTATTCCTTCATACCGAATGACACCACTCAAACTAAAAGAACTGGAAAAATAATTAGAGGAACTACAACAAAACGGCTTTATTCGACCCAGTACATTACCGTGGAGAACACCTGTCTTGTTCGTGAAAAAGAAGGATGAATCAATGAGACTCTGTGTCGACTATCGACAACTCAACAAGGTCACGATCAAGAACAAATATCCACTGCCCAGAATCGACGACTTATTTGATCAGTTGAAGGGAGCAAAGTACTTTTCAAAGATTGATTTGCGGTCAGTATATCACCAACTAAGAATCTGAGATTGTGACATCGAGAAGACAACATTTCGCACCAGATACGGTCTCTTTGAATTTTTAGTTATGCCTTTTGGCTTGACTAATGCATCGACAACATTCATGGACTTGATGAATAAAATTTTTTGGCCCTACCTTGATCGGTTCGTTGTTGTCTTTGTCGATGATATTCTAATCTACTCAAAGACCAAGGAAGAGGATGATGAACATCTACGAATCACATTGCAGACCTTACGTGATCACTAGTTGTACGCTAAACGTAGTAAGTGTGACTTCTGGATGTCTAAAGTTTTGTTCCTTGGGCATGTCATATCGCATCATGGAATAACAGTAGACCCTGCTAAAATTAAATCGGTCTTGAACTGGGAGCAACCGAAGAATGTCTTTGAGGTACGTAGTTTTCTTGGCCTAGCTAGATACTACCAAAGATTCGTAGAAAACTTCGCCAGATTGGCAGCACCACTGACTCACTTAACTAAGAAGGAAATCCGATTTGAATGGAGTAAGGAGTGCGAGAAGTCTTTTCAAGAACTAAAGAAAAGATTAACAACACCAATCCTAACTACACCAGAGCAAGGCAAGGAGTATGTAGTTTACTGTGATGCATCCCACAATGAACTCGGAAGTATATTAATGCAAGATGGAAAGGTCATAGCCTATGCGTCACGACAACTGAAAAATCATGGGAGGAATTACGCAAGGCACGATTTATAACTTGCAGCTACTATCTTTGCTTTGAAACTTTGGAGACACTATCTGTATGGAGAGAAATTTGAAGTATTATCAGATCACAAGAGCTTAAAGTAGGTCTTCATACAAAAGGAGTTAAATTTAAGGCAAAGAAGGTGGTTGGAATTTCTGAAGGACTACGATTTCACCTTAAGTTATCATACCGGCAAGGCAAACGTCGTTGCAGATGCTCTTAGTCGAAAAATGTATGGGTCATTAGCATCACTTAAGATATTTGAAGTGTTAGAAGAATTTGATTTTCGAATCGAACTTGGAACTACATGTGCATATTTGTCGCATGTTGTCATAGAACCTTCCATCATCAGAGAAGTTGTAGAAGCTCAACAATGCGATTTGAAACTTCAAGAGATTCAAATGAAACTCGGGACGGATGAAGCACCTGAAGACTGGACCCAACGATTGGACGGAGAACTACTTTACAAAGGCAGACTCTGTGTACTTGACGATGAAAGACTTCGTAAAGAGATTCTCAACGAGGCTCATACTTCTAAATTCACCATTCATCCCGGTAGCACCAAGATGTACCAGGGTCTAAAACGATAATATTGGTGGAAGGGGATGAAAAAAGATGTAGCATTTTGTGTAGCATGATGTCTAACCTGTAGACAAGTGAAGGCATAACACCTGAAGCCACAAAGGTTGTTACAACCATTAGCCATAGCAGAATGGAAATGGAACTTTATTACGATAGATTTTGTAAGAGGATTACCTAAAAAACGTCAAGGGAAGGACAATGTGTGGGTGATTGTGGACCGAATAACTAAATCAGCTCACTTTTACCAACAAAAGGGACTGACACCATTTCTGTATTATGTGCACTCTATATCAAAGAGATTGTTTGACTACATGGAGTACCATTATCTATCGTTTCGGATAGAGATCTATCTTCACATCCAAATTTTGGAGAAGTTTCCAGAATGTCATGGGAACGAAACTCGACATGATTACAACCTATCATCCACAAACTGACGTACAATCAGAACGGACTATCCAAACACTTAAGGATATGCTCCGAGTATGTGTACTGGATTTCAAAGGCAGTTGGATCGATCAATTATCATACGTGGAGTTTGCGTACAATAATAGTTTTCAGTCCAGTATCGGTATAGCACCATACGAAGCACTTTATGGGAGACCTTGTAAATCACCACTATGTTGGGCTGAGGTAAATAAAAAGAACGTCGTTGAACTTGAAATACTTAAAGAAGCAACGAAAGTGATTCAAATAATCAAAGAATGGCTACGTACAACACAAAGTCGACAAAAAAGTTATGCTGATATGAGAAGAAAGTCTCTTGAGTTCCAAGAAGGTGAACACGTATTTCTCAAAGTCTTACCTCGCTTAGGAATCAAAAAATTTGGAAAGAAAGGGAAGCTGACTCCCCGATACATCGGACCTTTCGAGATTCTACAATGAATTGGTGAGGTAGCTTATAGATTATCCTTGCCACCGTAATTGGCCAGGATACATAATTTCTTTCATGTTTTTATGCTACGAAAGTACTACCCTGGTCCCTTCCATTTGATCGAATGATAGAATGTTGAACTAAATAAAGATATCACGTACGAAGAGAAACCTGTGAGAATGATGGACACCCAAGAACGTGAACTTCGTTCAAAGAAGATACAACTTGTCAAAATACTTTGGCAATATCATGGGACCAAAGAAGCCACATGGGAGCTTGAGTCCGAAATGCAGACAAAATACCCGAATTATTTCTAGGTACGTTTTAGGCTTTAAAAGTGTTTAATTTCGGGAAGAAATTCTTTTGAGGGGGTAAGGATGTAACACCCTAGAAAGTTTTATAATAATCGCCCTATATTTGACCCGAATAATCAAGTTGGTACCCAAGTTTTTAGTATGCTTAATTGGGTATATTCAAATTGACTGGAAAAATAAAATCTTCTCACACAAACCATACATTCATGGTAGGTTATATGGTATTAAATAAAATATATTGATGAATAGTAATTGCGTACAGTGCTTACGTGGAAGGATGGTTGTATAGTACTACATAACAATTGTTGAAATATACGCACGTATAAATAGTACCGTATGAACAATACAAAATGAATAGTACCTGATGAATAATGTATTTCACAAATTACAGTCTAGTAACAGAATTTGATGAATATTGTTTTATGAACAGTACCGTATATATGAACAATATCGTATATACGTAAATAGTATCATATACGTAACAACATGACATGTATACTTAGTACCACATTGTATTACATGAATTAGATTTACAAGTAAAGTAAATTAAGTATTTTAGTATATATATTTTAAAAAAAAAAGTATGCATGGCTACAGTAAAAGCCGCAAAAAGGTACGCATATCTACAGTAAAAGCCACAAAAAATTACGTATGGCTACAGTAAAGACGACACTACAGTACAGCTACCGCTACAGTAGCCGCAATTTGTACAGTTGTCACTATTTGCACCCGGAAAAAAATTATATAAAGGCCCCCTTCTTCCCTCAAACACCCCTTTTTCTCTCATTCCCTCATTATCTTACACCTCTTTAACACCTCTCATTTCTCTTCCCACCATACTTTTTTTCTTTCCATCTTCATAACATATTCTCTCCTATATTCTCTAGATCTATTACTAGATTATCTACACCATACCATCATATCTATTTGCACCCGAAAAAAAACTATATAAAGGCCCCCTTTTCCCTCAAACACCCATTTTTCTCTCATTCTCTCATTATTTTACACCTCTTTAACACCTCTCATTTCTCTTCCCACCATACTTTTTTTCTTCCCATCTTCATAATATATTCTCTCCTATATTCTCTAGATCTATCACTAGATTATCTACACTATACCATCATCAAGATTATTAGAAATTCAAGCATTTACATCATCACATCCGGAAATTATAAATCAGGTAGGTGGGATCCCTACTATAAAAGAAAATCTTATTTTATGTTTTTGTTATAAAATGCATATGGAATATATTTATCTTGCAGGGTTACATTTATTTATTTAATGCAAGGGTTGATATGTTATTCATGAAAATGAATTAATTAAAGTTTATTAATGTAACGCCCCAATCTGAAACTCAAATCTCTAAGAAATTGAGTCGCATCTCGAGGCGTTAGGCTTACTACACGAGGTGATTAATCAGTAATAAAACAAACCTAAGTAGAGGTTTATGAACCTAAGTCAGAGTTAAGCTAATCTAGTTCGTCAGAACTTTAATCACCTCTAAAAATGGTTAGGCCCAACGGAAAATTCGCCAGAGTTTTTCTTGTATTTTCAGGGTCTGAAACCTGTCATAAACCTGCATAAGAGATGATTTATCCATAAATAGCACTTCTATATCAATTCCACTCATCCATATCATCTCATCATATCTAATCAACTATATTCATCCATATAAAATACCTAGTCATCCACTAGGCTGGATCCAAACCATAATTCTAAAACGATCTCCCGCTTGATAAAATAATACATATATAAGATTTGTTAAGTGATACTAAATATACATAAGTGTGCTTGTTTTACATTATATAGTTCAAAAGAATATATATACAAAGCAAGGAAAATAGCTGTATCATAACCGAATAATAACAACACTTCAAGTATAATAAACCTGAGGTGGATACTCTCCCTATACCTGTCTCCTCAAATTACTTAACATCCAATCATCCACTGTCTCCTCGATTTTCTAAGCAAAAAGCCAAGTGAGAACTTATAATACTAATAGGTAGTCACTAATATAAATTTAAGACAATGCAGGTTTTAAAGAAAAATGAGAAATCATAATACAGTAATGTAAAAGCATTTGGTACCTTTACTACAACATAAACCGATAACCATTCACTTACCCATACAAGTATAGATAAACTAACAACATCTCACCATCATAATACTGCGTAGTGTAATCATCTTAGAGTGAAGAGGCTACGACTAGATATTTCAGCTCCTAGTCAGTGAGTAAAATCATGTTCCAACTTAACCGATGTGGAACCCCATCGTTAGTCCCGATTTCCGACCGAGCGACTGATTTATCAGTTTTTGTGAGAAGCACGCTGACTCATGATTGGGGTTTAGGTGGACCCTTGACCATAATTTACCGATGTAGCCGTTGTCGCGGTGGTCAACCATTTGACTTGTGCAGACATCTTAATGATCATTAAAATAATCCAAGAGTTGTTACGCTCCTCAAGTCTTCGCCTAATCTAGGCAGCATATAACCTCGACATTT
>MVGT01000824.1:0-10538 GCA_002174775.1 Macleaya cordata
GAATTTTGTCACGAAATTGACAAAGGGGGAGATAGTTAGGACCATGAGCTTCTCCTGGGTTTGTCAATTTATGTGTCAATTCAAAACTCAATGTAAGTCTATGTCTTTGAGTTAGAGTTAGGTGTAACCTCCATGTTCTGAATGTTGAAGACTTGAAGATTTGAAGGATAAGAGGCAGAGCATCTTGCAACTCAACTCACCACCAAAAATTATCTTAGGATGGTAAGTGACCATTCTTAGGTAGTTAGACTAGTTTAAAACTAATGGACATAGGTTGGTTAGAGAGTTAAAACCAAAAAGAGTTTTGGAACTCTTTCAAGGTTGGTTGGTTTCGAAATCAGACATTGAGGACTGGTTTCGAAAGCACCCTTGTTGGTTTCGAAATCAACCCTCTCGGGTTTGTTCACATTTTGTCCGAGAGCATGGCTTTTGAAATCAGGAAAGTCTGATTTCGAAACCAGTACGAATTTCACTGCTGGTTTGAAACCAAACCTTCTGGTTTTGAAATTGTGTTCTGGGTTTTGCAAAATTGTTGCTATTTTGTGACTTTTTGCATTTTGGAAGTCGCCAAACCGACTTTGAAAGTGATTCAAACTTACTATAGGAATATAACTAGACCAAAACCTTTATATATTGATTGTTTTACATCAAAACATGAGATATAAATAGAGAAAGAAATCAACATATAACTAAGAGACCATTCAACTATAATTTCTAGGGTTTCTAGTTTTAGAGTCAAGTTCTAATCAATTGATGAACTGAATTCAGATCTATTGATTAGATTAACTATGTGTTGAGTGATACACAAATCCTTACATGTTGAAGACGCATCATTGATCGACTAAGGAGCAGTTTGTGGAGTTCCGGTGAGTGGTGATTCGCTTATGGATTCAAGTAAAGGTGTTTTTGCTCGTGGAGTTCGAGTGAGTACAAGTTGCGGGACTTGGTGGATTTCTAAGTTGGAGACGCATCGTTGATATACTAAGGAGCAGTTTGTGGATTCAGATCTTGAGAAGGCAACATCGACTGTTTATAGAATGGAGTTTATGTCTGTCAGTGAGTAACGGTATTGTACTTCGTTTAATTCTTAGTGGATTACTTGGCTGGACAAGGTCCCGGGGTTTTCCCAAGTAGGGTTTTCCTCGTTAACAAAAATCTCTTGTGTTAAATTTTTATTTTACCAGAGATTGAAATATTCGATTCTAATTTTTAATTCCACCCATTAAGAATCGAATAGGTCAATACTATCTGTAGAGATTTTCTGTTAGTGACTTAGTTTAATTCCCTAGATTTTTTGGTTAGGTGATAGTTTGATCCCTAACCTCTGTTACGAAGTAAAATGGTTAATTCAAATAACCGTAGGATAAATTTTAAGGATTTCTTGAGCATAGTTAGCAATTCGGTATACGGTAAAAGTCTAAAATGGTCGATATTCGTGTATTAATCATTTTATAGAGTTAAAAATTCGATCAAATATTCAGCTAATTAATCAGAACATTCAGAAAATGACAATATCTAAATTCGTGTTTAATTCGTTTGTGTTCGAGAAGAATACATACAAAAATTCGCCTTAAAGGTACACCACTTGAGGGAATTCAATAGATGAAACCTCCTTAAGGCACATCATTGAGGTGGTTTAATTATAGATAAAAATAGTATAAAAAGAAATTTAATTAAAATAAACAAAATAAATCAATTGAGAAACAAAAGACTAACTTTTTTCCTCATTTTTCTCAATGGAAGAGACAAGTGAAAAAGTTACGTTGTATTTCTTACCTGTCTTTAGACGTCTCCTACTGAATTTGTATTTTATTTGGTGAGACTAACCAATTACGAATTTTACTTGTCTTTATTATTTATTCCACCAATCAATTCGATTTACACATTAAAGTATTAAATCGTAAATAATACGTGTATTATTCGCAAATATGCTAACTATGGTCTTGAGAGAGCCATGCCATAAATAAAGCAAATCACATTTGCGTTTGAGATGCTCTAATATGGTAGACGTTAATGACAAACTGTAATATAGAGGAGAAATTTAGTGAGAGAAGGAAACTTTAAGTAACATAATGAGAAACTTAAAGGGAGGGATGTTACTAATATCTGTGGATTAATTTGGAGTAGATGCCGAGATGATAATGTGACACTTTAGAAAATTAGAGTGCTATATGGAGCTATAACAGAGACACATCAGAGGCTTCTACTATAGTAATATATTATAGATGACGTAGTAGGAAATGATTGGTACTAAACAAAATATAGTAGGGGCAGAATCAGTATTTTAAAAAGATGACTGATGGGGAGATCATCACCAAAAAAAATTCAACCCTTGGATCATCTCTATATGGTCCTACAGACAGGTGTAAGTAGAGTGTAGGAATAAAGTGGTCTTAAGTGGGCCCACTTGGAAATGACCCAATGGCTGATGTGATCAAAATGATGAGAAGATCATCGAAAAAAAATAGTCCTTAAATCAACTTCATAGAGCACCCACCATTAGGTGTAAAGTGTAATATTATTTTTCTCTATTAATACTATACTAACACCTTTTTGACACTAAGCTATGGGACCCACATAATGAAACGATCATCCTCTCAAAAAATCAACCATTGGATCTGTAATACCCGTTTTCCTAAAACCCACTAATGTTGGGGGGCAGCCACTTTTGATAAGGGCACCCCATTAGTGTTTAGGTTTAATAGGGTTTATATTTAATATAAACTTACTCGATTTTAAAACCCTTTTTGTTTCCATCGGTTAGAAAAGAGGAGAGCAAGAGAGAGAGAGAGTCGACTAGGGCTCGGAGGTGAGGTTCTTAAAGAAGAACCTTGAGTTGTTCGACAAAGAAATCGAAGGAGGATCAACTTCGTGAGAGAGAAGGGTGCAGACTTCAAGTTGTAGAGTTTTCTCTTCTACTTCCTTGCGTTTCAGAGGCATTCTCGATTCAAGGCAAGTAGTAACTTGCTTTTTTGGTGTAGACTTTAGGTTTTCTATGATGTCTAGCTAGATGCTCTCCCAATCAATGCATGCATGAAATCTAAGTTTATATGTTGTTTACATGTTGTTTCAATGAATGAATGCCTGTAATCCATGATCGTATGATGTTTATATGTTTTCCAATGGTTATATGCATAGAATCTATGTATATATATTGTATTTATGTTTCCTTAAAGTTTGTAGGTAAGGAAACCAAGTTTTCACGGAGTTTCTAAGATGAACAAAACCTAAAATCATGAAGAAACCCATGGCTGAACCTGCTCGACAGGTGGTGCCAGTATCGATACCAAACTTAGGTGGTATCGATACATGCCCCAGTATCGATACCAAACTCAGGTGGTATCGATACCAGGGTAAGTATCGATACCCATCATGGCTGGTATCAATACTAGCCACACCTGAAGTTTTAGATGATGCCAGTATCGATACCAACCATGTTGGTATCAATACCAGTGCCAGTATTGATACCACGAGGGTAGGTATAGATACCGGGAGACTTTTTAACAGTAAAGCTTGTTGACCTCTTATATTTTGAAGATTATAGTATCATGCTTAGGTGTTATTATGATAGATAACATACATGCTTATGAGGTTATGTATTTATGTGTATCGAATACATATATACATTCTTTGTTGGACACTTTAATGATGATGAACTCATATAAACATATGTAAGATGTATGAAACCTCTATAAACTTGATGTGTAGTTAAACAACTTATTTGGCTTGTATGCAAATATAGTTTAAGTTCGTATAGGTCTAGTACTACCCTTCTAAGCAAGGTCTACGGAATCACCAAGTGAGGTCTACGGAATCACTTTACATTTAAGTAACACCATCATGGTTACTAGTGTTTAGGGAAAGGATTTCGAGTCTATTTATCGGATTCACGTAGCACAAAGTTAGTGTCTTAAGTGAACTACAGGGACGGGTGAAATATGGTAGTAACTAAGAGAACACCACATGCTGCGAGAATCTAAACTTAACTGAAGACCATAAAACACAACAGTTGTGAATCTTGTGAATGTTTTTTCTTTGCTGCACTTTGTTATCATGACTTATCTTATGCATAAACATTAATGCTTTCATATATGAGACTTTTGGATAACCCGAATCTAAGCAAAGGAAACTAGTGAACTTGTTGGCTAGGTTTTGACCTAGCACCATTATTTTTACAAGTCTAGGGCAACAGGCGAATCCTCGATAGAGGCGGTGATCGTTTTAGGCAGGAATAAGTCTTCGGAGACTTCCTAGAGTCCCATAAAGACGTAGGACATTCTTTTATTTATGTATTGTTCGGTTTGGACAATGTTTATTTTATTATTCTTTAGGCTTAATCATTATCCATTTGTTTGAACATCTTATTTTTAAAGTTAATAAAGTATCATTCAGCGTTATTTTACTTTTGCCTTGAATAGGAGTGCAAGCTTCTTATTTAGCTTGGTGTAGCACATACACCCAAGAGCTACAGGTTGTTAATGGTTCCGCCGGAATGCCTAGTTATTGTTGAGTAAGGGCTGCAGACCTAAAATGTGAGGGTTGGGCATTATAGGATCATATCTGAGTGGGCCCTCAAATAGGAGTAAGTGGAGCATAAACTGTGTAAAGTCCATGAGTTCCTCTTGGTTTATCAATTTACGTATCAATTCAAACTCAATGTAAGTCCATGTATTTGAGTTAGAGTTAGGATGTAACCTCCATGTTTTGATCGTTGAAGACGTGAAGAATTAAAGATTCAAGAGAAGGCATCTTGCAACTCAACTCACCACCTGAAGTCATCTTAGGATAGTAAGTAACCTAGAGACCTTATACCTCAGTGGTTAGACTAGTTTAAAACTAATAGACATAAGTTGGTTAAGAATTTAATGCCTTTAAATAGTTTTAAAAGCATTCAAGGTTAGTTGGTTTTAAAATTAGACCTTGAGTGCTGGTTTCGAAACCACCCAAGGCTGGTTTCGAAATCTACCTTCTTGTAAGGTCCATGAGTTCTTCTTGGGTTTGTTAATTTGCATGTTAAATCAAACTCAATATAAGTCCATGTCTTTGAGTTAGAGTTAGGGTGTTATCCTCCATGTTCTGATCATTGAAGACTTAAAGAATCAGAGAGAAGGCATCTTGCAACTCAAATCACCACCGGAACAGATTTTAGGATGGGTGACTTAGAAACCTTATTCTTAGGTGGTTAGACTAGTATTGGACTAATGAACTTAGATTAATTATGATCTATATTGTATGGGAAGCATAGGGATACTGTCTAGGTTGAAATCAAGTTTTGAAAGTTAGTTTTGAAACTACCCTTGCTGGTTTCGAAATCAAACCTCTCGGGCAATTCAGAACAGAACTGAGGACCTTGATTTTTAAATCAAAACTTCTGATTTTGAAACTGGACCTCTGATTTCGAAACCAACATTTCTGGTTTTGAAACCAGACTTCTAGGCAGCATGAAAAACTTGTTATTTTGTGATTTTAGCAAATTGGAAGTTGCCCAACTGACTTTGAATGTGTTTTAAACTTTCCATATGAGTTTAGGATGACTAAATATTATATGTAGAGGTTGTTTTACATTTAAACAACAACAACCACAACCTTGGAGGAGCATAATTCTTATTCTGGGGTTTCCAAGTTCTTGAAGAGAAAACGTTTAATACCTTCATGATGGAGAACTCAAATCTCTTAGGAGCAGGTTTGTTTTGATCAGGTTAGTGCTAAGTTTCATATTTATTGATTAGAACGAACTTAGTTGTGAGTTGAGGCCAAGATAAATCCTTCCCATGAAAGACCTTTACACATAATTTAGGACTACCGGTGGGTTTTTGGTGTGTCTTGTTGCTCATGGATTCGAGTGTGGTAATCGTGGTGATCGTGGATTGCTGGAAGCGTTGGTTCGTGGATTCAGATTGTATGCACAGCTTGTTCACGTTGGCTTAGTGGATTCCAAGTTGTATGCGTGAGAATTGAAGATCGACAGAGGGGCGGTTCGTGGGTTTCAAAGTCGTGGTAGATCTGAAGACCATTGCCGTCAGAGCGTAGAGGGAGTTGTAAATCGTGGTCTGTCGAGTGGTAAATCTGTTTGTAAGTTCTCATTAACTCTTAGTGGATTTTTGACTAGACTAGGTCCTGGAGTTTTTCCTAGGTTGGGTTTTCTTCGTTAACAAAAATCTCTAGTGTTGATTTAATTGTTTAATTTGCTTTAGAGATTAAACTATTTGATTCAAGTTCTTATTCCGCAAAGATATACAAGGATCGAATAAGTTAATGCTCTTCCTAAGAGATAGAGGTTTTTGTTGTTTGACTTAGTTTTCTCCTCTAGATTTTAATTTGGTATAGGATTGATCCTTAACCTTAATTACGAAGTAAAACCGTTAAGTATAGATAACCGTAGGGCATAATCTTCAATTGGTGTTATACCTTATACCCCAATTGGATGTAATTTCACCTCTCGGGAAGTCTGTTCAGAAAAAAAAAGTCCCAAGAGCTTGGCTTTTGAAATTAGGAATTTTTTATTTTGAAATCAATTAGTTTCTACGCTGCTGATTTCGAAACCACCATTCCTGGTATCGAAACCAGACTTCTAGGTTTCGCAAAATTATTTCTATTTTGTGATTTTTGCAATTTGGAACTTGCCCAACTGCTTTTAAAGTGTTTTAAATTTTTATAGGAGTATAGGACGACCAAACCTTATATATAAAAGTTGTTTTACATCAAAACAATAACAACACAATACTTGGAGAGTTTTAAATCGAAATTTAGGGTTTCCAAGTTCTAGAGTCAATTTCTAATCAGTTGAAGAGCTAAATTATGATGTATTAATTAGATTGACTATGTGTTGTGTGATACACAAATCCTTCCATCTTTTGTACACAAAATTTTGTGTTTAGCCGGTGGATTTCTGGTATATAGTGTTTAGTTCGTGGATTCGAGTTGTTCGTTTATTCAGTGGAGTTCTGAATTGTATGCGAAGTGGAGATCGACTAAGGAGCAATTCGTAGATTAGAAGCTGTGGTTGAACCAAAATCATTGCTGATCAAAAGGTAGAGGGAGTCGTAAATCGTGTATGTCAAGTGGTGAACCGATCTGTAAGTTCACGTTAATTCTTATTGGATTATTTGACTAGATTTGGTCCTAGGGTTTTTCCCATTTGGTTTTTCTCCTAAATAAAAATCTCTTGTGTTAATTTTTTAATTATCTAGAGATTGAAATATTTGATTCTAGTTCTTAATTCCGCAAATTAAGAATTGAATAAGTTAATACTCCTCATAGAGATTTTTAGTTAGTGACTTAGTTATTTCTCTTAGAATTTTTAATTAGGTGATAGTTTGATCCCTAACCTTTGCTACAAAGTAAAACGGTTAATTTCAATAACCGTAGGACAAATTTCAAACTGAGATGCGTTTAATACAAACCATAAAATGAAATAAAAGACATAACATGTATTTTTTAAGAAAGTATGACATGTAATATGGTGGGCGTTTTGGGCGGCTTACATGAAGCTTCATATATATTACGTCCCCCCCCCCATACGCACACACATGCGCACGTTGGTAAAGCCCCTAACAAACCTATGAGGGTGTAGCGAGTGTGATATAACAAAGTAAATATTAAGTGTGCCAACTTAGGGACGACCCATAAGCTGATGATCCATGCATTGATTTTGATCTACATGATGAGGATACTATCCGCAAAAAAATAAGCCCTTAATTGAAACATCTCCACGTGTACCCACGAAAAGATGTAAGCATAGTGTGAGAATAAAGTGGGTGGAACATGTAGTAGCTCATCTATTAGAAGGTGACACCCTAATTTTTCACTATTAATATTACACACAACTTTTTAAAACCAGCTTGTGGCACCCACATGTCGAGGAAGTCATCCTCACAAAAAAAGAGATTAAATTATCTCTAAGCAAGCCACAAATTGTAGTGGAGTTCGAACTTGGGTTCGAACTCAACACCTGTTCTGAGTGTTCTAAGGTGTTTTACACCTTGTAACAATTTTTTAACCTTTCAACAAGATGTTTTAGACATCCAAAACAACTAATCAATCCATTTTGTACTAATCACCTAAGGTTTATGAGTTTTTCTAGGTCACTACTATCATAAGATGAATTCCGGTGGTGAGTTGAGTTGTTGGTGAGCTTTATCTCTAATCTCCAAGTCTTCACAAAGTTGAACCACGGAGACGACACTCTAACTCTAACTCAAGTATAATGGACTTCCATTGAGTTTACAATCTCCCCTATCAAATTTTAATTCATGCACCACTGTGGAATAAAATTAGGGGCAATAACTGTTCAATCCCATATGAAAAGTTTTATGCTGGTTCAGTACTAGCAATAAAAAAATATGATAGTTTAGTCCAAAAAAAGAAGAAATCACACATGTGTATTTTGCTAGACGAAAATGCTCTCGCAGTAAATACAGAAGCATTTATAAAAATTTTCATTTTGTTTATAAAACAAAAAATGACAACTTATAAAATACAAATCAGTTTCTAATAAAAATTATATTTTTAGAAATCATTCATTGAGATCTTCGAAATGAAACTAGTAAACAATATTTTTTCTTTAAAAAATAATTATATTATGAAATAAGCAAATTTAAATTTGCATATATGAACTGTGGTTTTACTGAGTTCAAATTGCGAATTGCAAAATTGAATTTCTTATTGCAAATTCAAATTTGCAAATATAAACTGAGATTTTTATTGAGTTAAAATAGTGTATTACAAAAAATTGGATTTCTTATTGCAAATTCAAATTTGCATATATGAACTAAGATTTTTGTTGAGTTAAAATTGAAAAATTTTAAAAGATTGGATTTTTATTGCAAATTTAAATTTGCATATCTATTGGAAAAAAAATAATGTCTAGTCTAGTTTTGAAGATCTCAACGAATGCTTTCTTAAAATAAAAATTTATCAAAATCTGATTTATGGTTTAAAAAATATTAAATTTTAAAGTTTTAAAACAAAAAATAACAAACATTTTCTCTCAGCCAGATGTCCACCTTTATAAACTAAAAAAGAATGGTAACATTGGTAATACATAAAAGTAAAGAGATGCACATGGGTTTCAAAAAAAGATTAAAACGTTATTATTTGTTAAAAAAATGACTAAATAATCAATAAAAAGCTAATAAAAGATATTTTAGATAAAAGAAAAGTAGCTGGGATCAAACAGTCAATATACCTCACAAAATGGAGTTTTTGGTTGATCTCTCATAAAATTATACTTCATTATGCTTGCGAAATTTGGTAATGTAAGAGGATGATAATATGATAATTTATAAAATCACCAAGGATTGGTTGCAAAATCAAATCTTATCAAATAAATATCTAAATAAAAAAGTGAGAAAGTAAAAACGAAGAAACCAATAAAAAGAGTGAGTGAGATAGAACATACTCTTGTCTTTATTTGCTTCACTTATCTAAAATGGACCCATCAATCTTACAAAGAACAAAAAATGAAAATGATTAACAAATAGAAAAAAGAAGGAACATTTGCATTTTAAATGAACCCACTTTTTTTTTCTTTTCTAATTAATATCCCACTTATTTTACTCTCCATATACATTGGTCTATAGGGCTCACATAGAGATGAGCAAATGTTGATTTTTTTTTGTGAGGATGATCTCCTCAAAATAAATCACATCATTATAAAATTTATAGCAGCACTAAAAAGTTGGTTCAATCGAATCATAAAATAAATGATTCAGATTAAAATTTGGATCAACTTTAGATTCGGTTAAAAATTTTAGAACGACTGATTTGAATTATTATGAGGATGATCAATGTGGTGAGAAAATCATCCTCACAAAATATTAACCCTTGGACTGTTGGATGATCTAGTGTAAACAAAATGTATCAATAAGTGAGATATTCATAAAAAAAATAAGTAGAGTGGACCTTCTTTTTTTGCCCCCTTCTAAGTGAAGGACTTGAGGGTGCATCAGACAAAGTTTCGCTTATTTCTTAGAGTCATTTACTTTGTGGACTCCAAAATTGCATGTTTATTACATTTACTACCTTGAAGTTGAATAAACTTCCTAGATATCTTATTTCTTCCTCTTCGACCTTCCAACACTCAACTGGTAACTTGGGTTTTCTTTTTTCTTTTCTTTTTTTTTTTCTTTTCTTTTTTTTTTTCTTTTTTTTTACCTCTTTAATCAAAGTTTAAGCATATTCCCAACCTGCTTTGCTTCTTACTATGATCATCTCAGTCACCCTCCTTATTAACTTATTTCTCTCTCTCTCTCACTGTAACTCAAGAGAATAGAATGAGAATTTGCTTCGTCTTTTTTCATAATATATGGTCAAATAGGAGGCTCTATGTAGATTTAGATTTAAGGTATTTGTTATTTTAGGCCACATGTCAGGCATTAAAGAAGTAATCAAGTAAAGACCATGAAGCTCACGTTGAGGAATTGCAAATTTGATGAAAACATTGACGGAGTGAGAACGTAATTGAACCGACCAAAAACTTTATAGAAAACTTAACTAACTGCAAGACACTTTGTTAGAGAGAGCATTACCTACGACAA
>MVGT01000824.1:19495-31930 GCA_002174775.1 Macleaya cordata
TAGTTTATATTGATATACAAAATAAGGATAAGGGAAACTGTCAAACATGGTCAAATTAGGTTTTTAAGTTGACTTAAAAAAAGTAAATAGCTAATGGCCATTAAATTTGGTCAAGTTCATTAAACAAATTAAATGAGTTTTTGAACTTTTCTTCCCCACCTTGAGATCCTAATTACCTTCACCACCTCTCGTCAAACATCATGTTTCGGTCATTGGAGGTTGTAAGAATAGAAGACAACAAGTTCTTTGAGGTAAATCCATCAATAATGGAGGAGTTCTACTTAAAAAACCCTTTTGAAGGGGATATTAGTTCCACTAACCCTCTTAAAGAAGATCAAACAGATCATTTTCAAGTAAAAAGATTATTATATCTTATTAAAAAAAATTCATAGGATCAATATCTGACACTTTTTTTCAAGTTTTTTCGAGTTCCCTTTCAAACGAAAAAAAAATCTAGATTCGTTGGATGTTCTCGCTGGAGGGGCCGAACACAACATGTAAAAATTTTTGGGAAAAAAAATAGTTGAAAATTTTCAACTGTTGATGTTCTCACTGGAGGGGTCGAATATGGCTTTGATGTTCACCCCCTCTAGGGACAACATCTAATGAATTTGAGTTTTTTTTTCCGATGAGGAACTTGAAAAATAGGTCAAACATTGAACCTATTACATGAAAATAGTAATGCCCCGCCCTCACATTTCAGGAGTGTGTCCCTTACTTAATGAGAACTGGGCATTCCGACAAAACCATTAACAATCAATAGCTCTTGGGTATAAGCGCTACACCAAGCTAAACAATTAGCTTGTACTCTCATTCAAGACATAAGTAAAATAAAGTTAAAATAAACTTTATTAACTCAAGATAAGCTATTCAAACAAATAGATAATTATTAACCATAAAGAATAATGGACTAGACAATGTCCAAACCAAACATAACATAAATAAAAGAATGTCCTACGTCTTCACGGAACTCTAGGAAGTCTCCGAAGACTTATTCCTGCCTAAAACAATCACCGCCTCTACCTAGGATTCGCCTGTTGCCCTAGACCTGTAAAAAATAGTGCTAGGAAAAAACTTTGCCAGCAAATTCACTAGTTCCTTTGGCTTAGATTTGGGTTAACCACATATTTCATATGTGATTATATTAACATATATATGCATAAGATAAACCAAGTTAATAGAGGAAACAAAGTACAACAAAGATAAGAGATTCATAAGATACACAACTGTTGTGGTTTATGGTCTTCAGTTAAGTTTAGATTCTCGCAGAAAGTGGTGTTCTCTACTTACTACCCATGTTTCACCCGTCCCTGTAGTGCTTTAAGACATTGGTCAAATTTGGTCTTTTAAGTGGACTTAAAAAAGTTACAAATAGATAAGAGCTATTAAATTTGGTCAAGCTCATTAAACAAATGAGTATTTGAACTTTTCTTCCCCACCTTGAAATCCTAATTACCTCCACCATCTCTCGTCAAACATCATTTTTCCATCATCGGAGGTTGCAAGCATGGAAGACAACAAGTTCTTTGAGGTAAATACATCAATAATGGAGGAGTTCTATTTAAAAAACCCTTCTAAAGGGGATATTAATTCCACTAACTGTGACGCCCCATACCCTAAAACACGGGACATTACCATCAGTCTACAAAGAAACTTAAATTCGACAGAGTCTCCTCTGTAAATTGGACCTTTTGTCACCTGATAAACACAGTGCATACTATAAAAATACACAATAGAGGCAAATAAAACTAAGTGTATACACAAGAATGCCACCTATTTTTCTTTCAACTACAATCCCAAAGGGACCAGGGGGCACCTGTTAACACAAGTTCATCCATTCTAAAGCTACCATGTGTACAAAACCATTAGGTTCCACATTCCATTAACGTTTACAACTAGTAAAATTTACAACTCATAACTTAAGTCTCTGAAAGGTAAAACCCACAATTAAAAAATTCACTTATATGACATAACAATAAGAGACCTGACCAAAGTCTTGGCTCCCTCTTCACAAGATAAACCCATCATAAAATCACCTAGGACCCTATTCTGATCCCAAAATGCCAACTGTAAAACCACGAGAATAAATTAGGTGAGAAACTCAGTAGCTAAGTCAACCATCCTAATACCACCATATGCAACGATTAATCCAATAAAACACATTAGAACAATTCTAAGAACATCTATATACAGAAAAGCTATTTGAATAAAAACATTGACAAAATAAGTATATAGATATATAAACCGATGGTAGTGCATTTCTTCTAGCGTAGCCAAGGAACACGACTAGGGTAAACCCCAATCAGATCAATACCAGTGTTCGGATACCCTCGACAAACACTGGTAAGCCACGTGTCCGGATACCCTCAATAGACAACGCAGCACAAGTAGCGTTCGGATACCCTCAACGAATAACATGTGCTTAAGTAATATCAACGCCAGTGTCTGGATACCCTCGACAGACACTGGTAAGCTACGTGTCTGGATACCCTCAACAGATAATGTGGCATAAGTAATGTCCAGATACCCTCAACAGACATGTCCGCATACCCTCAACAGACAAAGTGCACATAAGTCGACGACTGCAGACTAGATAAGGGACCCTATTAATCCAAAGAAAGAGCTCATCACTCCCCTCTCGCGTCTAACACCCATCGAACAAGTGTGTGAATCCTCAACTAAACTAGCAACTCAACACCGAACAAACATGGTTTACTAGGAAACAATCATGACTTCCCAAACTTCAATAGATGACCCTATCTCTCTGGCATCCCATTCCACTAGAGAAGTAAGAACTCCTAGCGACGTCTCAAACCTTTCATTGGCTTACCTCGATGATAGAGTATACTAATATATATAAGTTTTGTTTCTTTTAAGTTAAAGTTCGAAAACTATTTTGAAATCATTTTGAAAACTGATATTCTTTTGGATAGAAATTTCCTTTTGAAAATCCATCTTTTTAAAAACTCATACATCACAATAGCATATGTGGCTAGCCCTAAAGGTACGGCAATCCAAGTCAAAGTAACACCGGTATTAGTCCACCAAAAGCTTACACAACTATCCTTGGCATCAAGAAAATCCATCATGCACGGAAACTTAAAACAAAGTCCCAAGATTTCAAAGGCTTCTCAAAACACCATAAAACATGATATTCCAGCATAAACTTCATTTCCTTGCATAAGATATGTTTTACAAAATCAAAGGTCATTATGAATAACTATTCATGAGAAATGTTCATAAAACATGATAATTTTTTAAGCATGCATCATTTGTCATAACAAGCATTTTCCACGTAAAATACGATAACAAGTTCTAAAGTTTTCTTTATCAAGTGTGTTTATTGTTATCTAAATTCATATATCATTCTTTGGAAATAAAATACTTAGATAATGGTTCTGAAACATGCATTTAAAAATGGTTGGGTGTTATTAAGATGAATTGATCACCTACCTCAACAGTAAGGAAACTTAGAACTGAGATCACCTAAATCGTTCGACCCTCCTAACTCAGTAGCTAAAGAAAGACAAGCAAGAAAATAAGCATTAGGTTCTAATACTTAGAACCAAAAAGTATCAAAATAGAAGATAAACATAAACAGTGTGTCAGAGTCTCAAGCTCAGACATCGAAAATCCATAAATGTTATAAAGCACAATTGGTTTCCTTAAGTTTTTAGAAAACCATCCTAAAGTCTCAGGCCCTCGTTATGATGACTAAAACCTTATCAAATAACAAACACAAATCATAATGGATAAGCCATAAGTCAAATATCAGAGATAAACACTTTTTAGATTGGATTTTTAAAGGTCTTTTCAAATAAGAGGCTTAGGATTTATTAGAAAAATCTAGCAAATAGAAAATACCAAAAGTAGCATCACGTTAAGCATCAAGAAAACAGGACAGTTTTAGGAGAATAACCACTACTGATTTTAAAAACCTCAAAAAATGTTAAAACTAAAAGCATTAGAAAGATAACACCGAGATCTAGATTTTTCATGAAGAACCCGAAAACAGAAAACAAATCGAGAAATGAGTAAAGTGTCAATTAACGATACTTTTTGTTGAAACAGCTGGTTTCAGAAAACAATAACTGAATTTTCAAGTTCTATAATAAGCTTTCTCTTAGAAGCCATAATCGTGGAAATGGGTCACGATTCTTGATTAGAACTGCGATTTCATAGTTCTAACTAAGAATTACATTTGGATCGTGATCCAAAGTAGAAGGGAACGCGAGTCCATCGGAGATTAGAGCGTTTCCATTAGAAGGAAGAAGAAGATGAACAGATTTTTGAAGAGATAAGCAGACTTTTTGAAAAAATGAACAGATTCTTTGAAGAATAATACAAAGATCAGAAGAAATACAAAAAAATTAAGAAGAAAAAGGGAGAAGAAGGAACTTGTTGCCTGATTTTCTGATCGGAATCACTGTACATCACCACTTGAGCCGTCAACCTCTCCTCCACCAAGAAGAATCGGATATAAATACATAATATACCCTAACCCTAATATCTAATGTGCCAAAATTTTATTATTTGGCTTTTAAGAAAAGACTTATTTAAGTTAAGCCCAATTCATTTTGTTATAAAGTCTAACTGTTAATCTAAACCACATAAAGCCCAACGGTTAAACTAATCTTATATAAAGATGCCCAACCATATCTGTTTTAACTTGAATTCTTTAACCCAACCAAATTGTTATAATTAAGCCCACTTATTTTGTACAGGCCCAATTTATATAATTAAAAGTTAAAACGAACCTTTTAAATTTTAAAGCCCATCCAAACCTATTTATAACTAAGCCCACTTCTTCTTTAACCCAACCCAACCTATGTAAAACTAAACCTACTTCCTTTTCAAAGGCCCAACTCGTAAACTAACCATTTTAAAGGTCAACTAATTCATTTTAACTTAGGGTCTATTTGTTTTTTCCCAAATGTATAATTTAAAAATATATGTATTGCATGCTCCTACCGCACTCCCAACTTTAGACTTTTCAAAGTATTCGCATTTCCCCGCCCCCGTCCCCGCTCCCGCTCCTGCTCTCGCCCCCGCTTCTGGCTTTTATGAACTATCTACTTTTTTAAAAGTCATAAAATTTTTAATGAATAAAGCTTAAGATGTTATGAATTATTAGAAACCAGAAAAACTTGATTTGGATCTAAAACAAGAAAGTTATGTATATTTTAGTATAGGCTGCACAGTTAAATTTGAGAATCCAAGTTTGAGAAAACAATTCAAACTCGACAAAAACGACGGTAACTCGACATAACACATGCAATACACCAATTAAAACTATCCTCAACTAATTTGTTTAAGGAAACTAATCATTTAAGGATTTACATCGCTAGATTCATTAACTTCTTAAAATTTACAAGATTACTTTACTATTTCAAACATTTGCTCCACCAAAATAAAAATAAAAGTTGTTATACCCAAATACCTGAAAGTAGATGGATTAACCTCCAAAAATTACTAAGAAAATTCAATTGCAACATCCAAACAAATTCCCTACACCAGATTTCGTTTTCCATTAAAAACCCTAAACATGCGACCTCAAAGAACTTGATTTCAGCTCAAATTTGGTAGGAAAACTTACCTGAGACGAATAATAACCTGAAACAACTTCTAAAGCACCTCCTATAACTTAAATAAAGCTCCAAGATGATCCCTACAACTTGCATTTTCATTCTTCTCTAAAAAATCCCAACTTTACATCATCCAAAATGTCCCAAATGAGTGAATAAGTTGTTGAAATCTCACCTTAACACCAAATAATCAGCCCATATCATCACCTCTTCCACTATGGAGCTCCAAATATCTTTATCTACAACTACAAGTTATAGGGAGCAAAACCCTAGGTTAATAATAAGGGTTAATTTAGCTTACCCCCTAGAATAATTGGAAAATCAGTGTAACGCCCCAATTTGAAACTCAAATCGCTAAGAGATTGAATCGCATCTCGAGGCATTAGGTTAACTACACAAGGTGACTAATTAGTACTAAACAAACCTAAATAAGGTTTATGAACCTAAATCAAAGTTAAACTAATCTAGTTCGGGAAAAACTTCATCACCTTAAAATATGACTAGGGTGAATGAAAAATACGCCAGAGTTTCCCCTGTAATTTCAGGGTTTGCAACCTGTCAAAAACCTGTAGAAGAGATGATTTATCCACAAATAATATTTCTAAATCATTTCATTCATCCACGATAGTCATATCATCTCATCAAGACTAGTCTACCTTATTTCATCAAATAATAATACCTAGTCATCCACTAGGCTGGATTCAAACCACAATTCTAAAACGATGCCTCGCATAATAATATACATAGATAACCTGAATTAAGTGATACAATATACATAAGTGTGTTTGTCTTATATACATATCTTAAGAAAATATATACAAAGCAAGTAAGATAATATGCACCTCAAAAAGGCTAAATACAACACCTCAAGGGTAAGAAAGCTATCGTTGACGTACTCCCTCCATCGATCTCCTCAAAGGATACAGATATAGTCCGACCAATCTTCTCTTGTATCCTCGTTTCCCTCTGTGGTAATATCTCCTGGATCTGAGCAAAAAGATCAGTAAGAAACTTATAATACTAACAAATAGTCACTAACATGAATTTAAGACAATGCAGGTTTTAAAAGAAAATCGAGAAATCATAATACAGTAATGTAAAAGTAGTTGGTACATGTTCTACAACATAAACCGATAACCATTCACTCACCCATATAAGTAAATATAAACTAACAACATCTCGCATCATAATATTGGGTAGTGTAATCATCTTAGAGTGAAGAGGCTACGACTAGAAGTTTCAGCTCCTAGTCAGTGAGCAAATCGAGTTTCGACTTAACCGATGTGGAATCCCATCATTAATTTTTGATTTCCGACCGAGCGACTGATTTATCGATTTTTGTGAGAAGCACACTGGCTTATGATTTAGGTTCAGGTGGACCCTTGACCATAATTTACCGATTTAGCCGTTGTCGCGGTGGTCAGCCGTTTAACTCGAGCAGATATTTTAATAATCATTAAAATAATCTAGGAGTTGTTGCGCTCCTCAAGTCTTCGCCTAATCTAGGCAGCATATAACCTCGACATTTCTAGAATCATACACGTACCTATCCAAACAAGGCTTTCCAAAAAGAGAAATAGAATAACCTAGATTTCAATAGTTTTCCTATATCATGAGAGTCCCATTCCTGTCATGAGACAGGAAAACATAATGAAAATACGGAACAAATCATTGTTTTTAGGGAAAACTTCAATAATTTGCTCGTGTAGGCATTACAAGTCCATTTTCGGATCACCTAAAAATATATATTATAATATTATAAGTTTTAGTAGTAGAAAATACTTTTTCCTATAAAACTAGCATCCATGTACATGTTGTGATCTCCCATCTAATATTATTCCGGGGAAAGCCGGTAATATAATCCGGGGAAAGCCGGGTAATCGGGGGAAAGCCCGTAATATAATCCGGGGAAAGCCGGTAATAATCATAGCCGGGGGAAAGCCCAGCATAACATATATAGTATATATTCCGGGGGAAAGCCCGTACCTAGGGAATCACCAACACATACCTAACAACTGGGACTTCCATCCCGCACATCCTCTCAAAACAACTACTTCTCCCAACAGATGGAAGGAAGTAAAATATTTATATTATAAGAACCCCAAAATCCATTTGGTTTTGAAAATATACCCATCCCTAAAGCTCGATAACGATTAAATCTCGATTCTTTTAAAAATATAGTTTATTTAACTATAAGTAAGAAAAGAATCATTAATATACTTATATATGTATATAACTCATTCATATATATAATTATTAGAATCTAGTTATTTTAAAAATAACTATTATTGTTTTACATCACTATGTAAAACTATACTTTTGGAGAATCATTTTCACATCAATAGGACATCACAAATAAATCATGCATGCTTTGCAAAATAATTACATTTGATTTATAAATCTAAACCCTGTCAAAAGCATTGAAAGTACTTTAATGGCTATAAGAGAGTATTTATAAGTTCCTACCTCAAATCCCGCAAGGCTAACTCTTTACTGCATTAATTTCCTCCAATTAGTGTACTGGTATTAGTACACACTCCCAACTGTAAATAACACATTTAATTCACTTTCAAAACTCAATTCAATTCATACTAATTTCATATAAAATAGTCTAGGAATATAAATTCTAACCTAAACAGTCACTACAAGGGTCCAAGTTCCTTTAGTCATCTTCTTTTAACATTAATAAGAGGAAACCAAATACCTCAAAATCATTGAACCTAAAATTCAATTTTTTAATTTGCCACCACTAACAAATTCAGTCCACTAGAATTTAACCACAAAATCAAAATCAATCTCAAGTTCTTCAAATAACTCCCAAACTAGGTCCTTATCAAATCAAATAAGGGCTTTAGGATTACAAACCCAATTTGCTCTAAATATCCTCTTCAATTGATTTAGACCTCCGAATCTACAATCTAACCCAAAACAGTAAATTTGGGTCAAAATAAACCTTCACAATTATCAATTTTATCAATTAAGGGTTTGAAAGGTCTAATCAAACCTTAAACTATTAACAAAATCAACCCTAAAATTGAAAACTAAAGATTAATAACATAAAAGATCTAATTACAAATAAAATGAAAAGCTAGGATTTCAAATTTATACCTCAATCCACAAATTATATGGTCCCTACGATCTCCATCGGACCATCATTATCATCTTCTTCTTCTTCTCTCTCTCTCTCTCTCTCTCTCTCTCTCTCTCTCTCTCTCTCTCTCTCTCTCTCTCTCTCTCTCTCCTTCTCTCCTTCTTCTCCTTCTTTTCTTCTCACTGTCTCTCTCTCTCTTAAACTCTACTGTATGGTACAAGAGAGATTTCTCTCTCTTTCCTATAAAAACTAGTAAGGGCAGTGGGAAAAAAAAGAAAAGCTAAAGTAATAATAATAATAATAATAATAATAAAAAGAATAATTACTTAGGTTATACTAAGGTATAAGCACATAGAACAAATTATGTGTATATAAAAGAATAATTTATAAGGTTACTTATTAATACATCACCCATACATATATATATATATATAGTATATATACGCAACTAAATAAAGTTTAATTGGTCAAACTCAAGGTCAAAATCGTGGGTACCTTCGGTACTGGTCAAAATCATGTTCTGGGCTTTTGTTTGGGATCATTTAGTGTCCGATTTTCGCGCGTGAGTAGTCGAAATGGAATAACTTTTTGAGATCTATCCATTCGTACGGTTCGATTCCTCAAATTATGCTCCGTACAAAAACTCATTATTTAATCCTAGACTTAATTATTTTAACACCTAATAGGTTCCATGATTGAAGTGTTAGACTCGACTCAACTTGACTCACTAAAGTCAACAAAATTATTTTGGGTCGTTACATTCTCCCCTCCTTATAAGAATTTTGTCCTCGAAATTAAAAATGTACCTCAATTGAAGAGATCTGGCTATTGAGCTAGCATTAAGATTCCTTCTCCTATGTTGTTTCTTCTATATTATGATGTCGCCATTAGACTTTAACTAAGGGAATGACTTTATTTCGTAGTATCTTTTCTCTTCGATCTAAAATTTGCATAGGTCCTTCTTTATAGGAAATATCTTCATCCACTTGCAAAGATTGCCAATCAATTACATGGAGGGATCTGGTTCATACTTGCGTAGCATAGATACATGAAATACATCATGAATTTGCCCTAAACGTGTAGGCAATTCAAGTCTATATGCTACTAATCCAATCTTTTCTAAAATCTGAAATGGCCCAATAAACCTTGGTGCAAGTTTTCCTTTGAACCCGAATCTAGAGATGCCTTTCTTTGGAGATACTCTAAGAAACACAAATTCTCCCATTTCAAATTGAAGTGGTCATCGACGATGATCTGCATAGCTTTTCTGCCTACTTTGTGCAGCCCGTAATCTTTCCCGAATAATTCTAATATTTTATATAGTTTCTGCAACTATTTCTGGTCCAGTTAAAAGATTATCTCCAACTTCTGTCCAACAAATTGGTTATCTACAAGGTCTTCCATACAAAGCTTCAAATGGTGCCATTCCGATGCTTGCTTGATAGCTATTATTGTATGCAAATTCGGCTAGAGGTAAGTGTCTTTTCCAACTACCTTGAAAATCAAGCATACAAGCTCTCAACATATATTCTAATATCTGAATTACTCGTTCCGACTGTCCATCTGTCTGTGGATGAAAAGCTGAGCTGAGATTAAAATTAGTCCCATAGGCTTTATGTAAGTTTATCCAAAATTCAGATGTAAACTGGGTACCTCTATCAGATACTATAGTCAATGGCACACTATGTAGTCTCACTATCTCTGAAATATATAACCATATTAACTTTTCAACAGAATAAGAAATTTTGACTAGTATGAAATGAGCAATTTTTGTCAATCTATCCAAAATGACCCACACCAAATCCATACCTTCGCTAGTTCTTGGTAAACCAGAAACAAAATCCATTGTTACATGTTCCCACTTCCATCTTGGAACTGGTAAAGGTTGGAGAAGACCAGGTAGCTTCCGATGTTCAGCCTTTACTTGTTGACAAGTCAAACATTTCTTCACACATTGAGCTACATGCTTTTTCATTCCTGGCCACCAAAAATTTCTGCGAAGATCTGTATGCATTTTAGTGCTACCAAGATGAATAGTACAATGAGATCGATGAGCTTCATCTAAAATTTCTTTCCTCAATTGTGCATCTCTAGGTATCCAAAGACTATTCCTAAACCGAAGACTGTTATCAGCATGTAACTTCCAATCAGCGTTATCAGTATCTGCAGCCCTTTCTTTGTACCTAGCAAGTTCTCTGCTTTCCATTTGTGCTTTAATAATTCTCTGCATTAAATTAGGTTGAAGTTGCATCTGGGCCATATAACCATTGTACCCGTCTTTATTCGTTGGATTCAGATTATATGATGTAGCTGCATCTAATAACAACCATTCTTTTACCATTATGTTAGCAAGAATACCTTCTTTCTTACGACTAAGTGCATCTGCAACCATATTTGCTTTACCTGGGTGATAATGTAGTGTGAAGTCGTAATCATGTAGGTACTCCATCCAATGTCTCTGTCTCATGTTAAGTTCCTTTTGAGAGAATAAATATTTGAAACTTTTGTGATCTGAGTAAAGTTCAAAATTCTCTCCATACAAATAATGTCTCGATATCTTCAAAGCAAAAACAATTGCAGCTAATTCCAGATTATGCGTTGGATAATTCTTCTCGTGAATCTTTAATTGTCTTGATGCATAAGCAATAATGTGACCATTCTGCATTAAAACACACCCAAGTCCTATTCGAGATGCATCAGTATAAATAATATACTCTTCTCCAGGTGTTGGTACTGTTAACACAGGTATTGTAGTTAGGCCAGTCCTTAACTCCTGAAAAGCAGATTCACATTGATCAGACCACACAAATTTAACACCCTTTTGAGTTAACCGTGTCAGTGACGATGCGATACTAGAAAATCCTTGGACAAATCGACGATAATATCCTGCATGTCCCAAGAAACTCCGTATTTCAGTCACTAATATAGGGCGCTGCTAATTTAGAACAGTCTCCACTTTAGAAGGGTCCATAGAAATTCTATTCCTTGACACAACATGCCCAAGGAATTTTACTTCACTCAACCAAAATTCACAATTGCTGAATATACCATAAAGTTTTTGATCACATAAGGTTTGGAGAATAATTCTCAAATGTTCTTCATGATCATCTTGAGTCTTAGAGTAAATCAGAATATCATTAATGATCAATATGACAAATTGATCTAGATACTTCCAGAATATTCTATGCATCAAATCTATAAATGCAGCTAGAGCATTTGTCAAACCAAATGGCATCACTAGATATTCAAAATGTCCCAAACATGTTTGAAAAGCTGTCTTTTCAATGTCTTCATCTTTTATCCTCAACTGATGATATCCAGATCTAAGGTCTATCTTTAAAAAATAATTAGCTCCTCTTAATTGATCAAATAAATCATCAATTCTTGGAAGAGGTATTTGTTCTTAATAGTCACCTTATTTAACTGTCGATAATCAATACACAACCTGAATGATCCATCTTTCTTAACAGATAAAACATGAGCTCCCCATGGTGAAAAACTTTGTCGAATGAATCCCAAATCTTTCAATTCATCTATTTGAGACTTCAACTCCTCTATTTCTAATGGAGCCATTCGATAAGATCTAATTGAGATAGGAGAAGTACCTGGCAAAAGATCGATAGAAAAATCTCTCTCTCTCTTTAGAGGTAACCTTGGTAATACTTCTGGAAATACATCTTCAAACTCATTAACAATTGAAATTGTATCAAGAGAATTCTTTAATACTAGCTAACAACCCAATTTCATCTTCACTACCTG